>WEDG01004819.1:0-11442 GCA_017591395.1 Schistocephalus solidus | reverse complement strand
AACCACCTGCGTCCTTCTCGCCTCCGGTCTTCTTGACTCTGTCTTGACACCGGGCTCCAGGTGGGGGAGGAGGAGAGAGTGCGGTAGCTGCAGCGCAAGGCTACTATCACTTAAAACTAATTCACGCGCAAGTCACCGTCCCTGCACCACCTGGTGTGGAGCATACGGTGGACCTCGTCGAAATCGACGGTCGAACTGTCGTCTTCGAATGTATGTATGTATGTATGTATGTGTGCCCCCTAAACGGGCCACGTGGTAGATGCGTTTGACCAACACGGGGTCCACACTAGTGCACGGCAGGCGTTATTCGGGTTGCGCTCCCATAACAAATGCCGAACATGGAGGTGTTGTGGCACGCCTAGGGGTGGCTAGGACATAGGGGACCCAGCCGCGCCAACCACCTTCGTCCTCTCTCGCCTCTGGTCTTCTTGACTCTGTCTTGACACCGGGCTCAGGTGGGGGAGGAGGAGAGAGTGCGGTAGATGCAGCGCAAGTCTACTATCACTTTAAACTAAATCACGCGCAAGTCACCGTCCCTGCTCAACTTTCCCATGAGCATACGGTGGACATCGTCGGACTACGACGGTCGAACTGTCGTATATGTATGTATGTATGTAGTACACGTAGATAAGGTCACCAGCAGCTGCGCCTGCTTCCGCATCAGACAATTGACCGGCTCGGTCAGTGGTCTGATTGTGGGGTGGGGGAATAGAGTGTGGTCGAGAGCTCAGCTTATTTTCCTCACTATAAACAATCTGACGCGCTTTAACCTATCACGGTGCGGTAAAAGCCGTGGCTTGGAAGGTTACCAACTTACGGGATAACTCGGACCGCGTGGTCAGCCCAATGTGTGTTGTGTGTGGAGTGGCTGACTGGCGGACTGAGAGTCAGGTTGCAATGGCTCCTTCTTAATGTGGCCTTTATGGCACTCCCACATCGTGGGATCCGAACCAGGTGTGGTAGCACGCCCAGGGGCGGCTCCGGCCGCGCAGCCACCTGCACCGTCTCCCGTCTTCGGTCTTCTTGACTCTGTCTTGACACCGGGCTCAGGTGGGGGAGGAGGAGAGAGTGCGGTAGCTGCAGCGCAAGGCTACGATCACTTTAAACTTATTCACGCGCAAGTCACCGTCCCTGCACCACCTGGTGTGGAGCATACGGTGGACCTCGTCGAAATCGACGGTGGAACTGCCATGTATTTATGTATGTATGTATGGTGGGCGGCCGGACAGGTGACTGTGTGGCAGTTCGCCGACGAGAATCCCGTATTGCAAACGGTGGACCTGCCTATAGTCCATGGGATACCTAGCTTTCGATGGAAGGTTCACGCTCCCCTCAAGGTAGATTTGCTATCCTACCCCACGCAGTATCTGTTTTAAGTAACCTAATAGTATCTCTGAACTCCTAATAACTGGGTAGGACTCATGTTCGCAAGAATTCCAGTGGTCAGCAGTTGGTCCCGTCATTCCTGAAGTCGGCTCCATGAAGAGATAACAAGGGGTGCAAATGACTGTATAAAAAGTAAAACGTGCAATCTTGTCACCATCTTATGAAGACAGCCGGCGCCTTGTAACTGTCATGGATTCTCACAATACCTTGGCAAAACTCTCTCCGTGTTTTCGGTTCTCATAAAATCCATAAATCGTTCTTTAGAATTAATAAGAACTATCACCACTGGGTATGGCACCAGCTCCTTGCCTTTTAATTGGAGTACAGTGAGGGACATTTGCGCCGCATCTACTTCACCCACTTTTGCCGCACCGATTGTTTTCACACGTTATCAGACAGCTGGGACTAAGATTGTGCCTAGTAGCTGACGGCGCAAAATCCGTCATCTACGCGTGCCACACACGTACTAATTTTTCAATTACAAGGGACCATATATTACATCGATAGGAGTTGTTTCGAGACGGCAGTAAGAAGCAGCCATCTTAATGCGATCATCAGTTTGGAGAGGCAGGTTATCTCGCTTCAACTCGCAGGCCTATTAGTCATTAGTTTTAGAGATGCGAGTTTGTAGTTTAGTGGCATTCGTTCTAAATTGTACTGCTTAAGGCGTGAGTACCCTTTTGAACACCCCATCCAACGCCTGCCCGCCCGCCCGCCAATTTGGCTCCGTGCAAAATGTGACTTTGCATTTGTTCAGTGTAGTAACAGAATAGTGGAAGTTGACTGGTATGATTATTTTTAAAAGCCGACGTTTGACAGCAGCCAGTCTACGCACACCTTTAGTTTGCAGTCGCTTAACTTCCGGTTCGTACAAAAGGACTGATTGTGATGTTCTCTTAGCCAAGTGCAGGCGTCAAAGCCACACGGAGCTTCATGCAACTCGAAAATGCCTCGCCTCTTCTTAGGCTCAGTTACGTTTAATGAGGGAAAATTAGGCGTGGGCTCTGGAAAACCCCTTGTGTGTACTGCCTTGCTATATGGTGGACCATTCGTACCATCAAGGTTTCCTAGGAACCGTGGCTGGGAAGTCTGCCAATCTGACGCTTCCACCAGACCACGCCGTCGGCTCAGTGTATGTGCTGTGTGTCGAGTGGCTGACCAGTGGACTGGGAGTCAGATGGCGATGGCTGCTCCATATCCCCCGAGTAAGTGAATCCGGGTTTGCGCGTTATGGGGGCCAAGTCGTGCTGTGGCGCTCGAAGACGGGTACGCCGATCCGTGAGCCAATGCGCCCACTCCCACATCAGGCAACTGGCCGAATCGGACAGCGTCTGATGTTGGGGGTTGGGGAGAGAGTGAGGTCAATAGCTCAGCGCATGTTCCTGAATATAAACAATCTGACGCGCTTAAAACTATCACTTTGCGCTAAAAGCAGTGGCTTGGAAGGTTGCCAACTGACGGGATAAATCGGACCACGTGGTCAGCCCAATGTGTGTTTTGTGTGGAGTGGCTGACTGGCGGACTGAGAGTCAGGCTGCAATGGCTCCTTCTTAATGCGGTCTTTATGGCACTCCTACTCTGTGGGATCCGAGCCAGGTGTGCTGGTACGCCTAGGGGCGGCTCCAGCCGCGCCAGCCACCTGTGACCTCTCCCATCTCCGGTCTTCTTGACTGTGTCATGAGACAGGGCTCAGGTGGGGGAGGAAAAGAGTGTGCGGTAACGTTAACCGCCGCGGTTGGAAGGTTGCCAACTGACAATTACACTCAGACCTCGCAGTTAGTCCAATGTGTGTTGTGTGGAGTGGCTGACTGGTGGTCTGAGAGTCAGGCTGCGATGGCTCCTTCTCAACGTGACCTCTGGCTATCTCACACATTTGAGATGTAAGTCATTCTGGTGGTGGTCTGAGAGTCAGGCTGCTATGGCTCCTTCTTAACGTGACCTCTGGCTATCTCACACATGTGAGATGTAAGTCGTTCAACCCCCCCTGTTGTGTGAAATCCTGGTGTTTGTGTTTGAGGGGCCAGGTCGTGTACGAAGTACACGTAGACGAGGTCAATAGCAGCTGCGCCCACTTCCGCATTAGACAACTTACCGGCTCGGACAGCGGTTAGACTGTGAGGGTGGAGGCGAGGGTGAGGTTGACAGCCTAGCGCATTTTCATCACTATAAACAATCAGAGGCGCTCGAAACTATAACGGTGCGCTAAAAGCCGGGGCTTGGAAGGTTGCCAAATGACGGGATAACTCGGACCGCGTGGTCATTTCAATGTGTGTTTTGTGTGTAGTGGCTTACTGGCGGACTGAGAGTCAGGCTGCAATGGCTCCTTCTTAATGTGGCCTTTATGGCATTCCCACTTCGTGGGATCCATGCCAGGTGTGGTGGTACGCCCAAGGGCGGCTCCGGCCACGCCAGCCAACTGCGTCCTCTCCCGTCTCTGGTCTTCTTGACTCTGTCTTGACACCGGGCTAGGGTGGGGGAGGAGGAGAGAGTGCGGTAGATGCAGCACAAGTCTACTATCACTTTAAACTAAATCACGCGCAAGTCACCGTCCCTGCTCCACTCTTCCATGGAGCATACGTTGGACATTGTCAAAATCGACGGTCGAACTGCCGTATATGTATGTATGTATGTTGGCCCCCTAAACGGGCCACGTGATAGATGCGTTGGCCCAACACGGGCGCCACATCAGGGCACGGCAGTCATTATTCGGGTTGCGCTCACATAACAAATGCCGAACATGTGGGTGTGGTGGCACGCCGAGGGGCGGCTCCGGCCTCGCCAGCCACCTGCGTCCTCTCCCGCCTCTGGTCTTCTTCAATCTGTCTTGACACCGGGCTCTGGTGCGGAAAAGGAGAGAGCGCGGTAGCTGCAGCGCAAGGCTACTATCACTTTAAAACTAATTCACGCGTAATTCACCGTCCCTGAACCACCATGTTTTGGAGAATACGGTGGATATCGTCGCACTACAACGGTCGAACTGTCGTAATGTATGTATGTACGTATGTATGTATGAATTTGAGGTGTAGGGGTGTAGGGGTACTAGTTGGGGGTAGCACCACACAGATAGCATTTGGTTGCTCCATTTGTCTCGTACAGGTGGTGAATGCTCCTGTGGCCATCTCTAACTGGCACCCAACTCTCACCTGTGGCTCCTCGAAGTTGGGTTCTTCCCAGCGGCCACAACCCGGGCAACCGTCACGACCGGTGAGAGCCAAGTCCAAAGCTAAGAACCCCACACGTTGAATACGACCCAATATAATTCATATCTACAAACGCGCAAGGGAGATGATATTCAAGCAAAACGTTCATACAACATAAAATCGAGATAAAAGTCGAAAATGTGTGCAGTCAGGGAGAATAGAACCGGACAGGTTTTTTTAATTTGCCTAAACGTTTTCGACATCAGGGAGCCAGAATTCTTGTTCAAACTTGGTTCAATTTAATAAGGGGAAGTTAAACAATGCCATAAAATATTGACCCACTTAATCGGTTTTCTGTTGCCCTATATGCATACATTTAATTGGCTTTGGAGATTAGCGAGTACTTAGCATTTCATGAAACGCCCGTCTTTTGTAGGTGTCAAGAACTCGGGAAATTGGTTCTGAGATTCAAAACAAATAATGTTTAAGAAGAGCTGTAAAAAATTTCATTACCAAAGGGTATGCACGTTATTCAGAAGTGGCTAGTTTTGCACCTGGCGGCTCCATTGACGTTTAAACTTAGTACGTGAGAATTTAAGTGACGGTCATAAATTTTGGAGGGGTTTTGGGGGGTTTTCTCTGAACTCTTCATCTGACCTCTTCAAAAATAGACATTCTGCTTGTTTGCAGCTCTTGAATCCTCTATTGTCCTCAGTTATAGACAGTCATGCCTTTATTGTTTTAAAAATGTAAAGCATTTATTTATATTTATAGAAAATTAACCTGCAACTACATATTTTAAGGTCAGGCATGACACAATACAATTCGGATCAATCTATCTCAAAGTTAAGAAGGCCGAAAAAACTGTTACACTGCTTGGTTTGACTTCTTCCAAATCAATAATCGCTTGATATGTTTTTGTTAAATTGTTTGAGATATAAGGACGTCTTCATTTACTGAGAAAACAATGCGACAAATGGCTATTTACTGCACTGTGCTTTGGTATTCGTTTACGGATGATTAGGTACGGAGGGGTGCATGGAGACCCATCCTGCAGCTCTTTGTCCCTCTAGGTTCGTTTATGCCGATGAATGAACGCTGAACGAAGCTGTAGTATGGGCTGCACCATCTGGGCTTATTAGCGTAGGCATGGCCACGGTGGTGGCTAGTTCTTGTGAAAAATATACGGATAAAACTCACAGACCGCTTTGCTGCACCAGATGTATGCTACTGCTTCATCCCGTCCCGACATCCAGCTCGCATTCGTAGGTCATAGAGGTCATGCTTAGTACGGCGCGACATCCAGGTATCTGCCCTTGACTGGATAGGTAAATCAGGCTAGTGGGTCCGACGTGTTCCTGAACTAATCCCCTCCCAGCTTCACACTTTCAAACGAGAAGACATCGGAGAGTGCCAAATGCAATCCCATAGGCTGCCCAGGCCAATTTGGTTCGTCTACTCACCATAACCAAATAGCTAGTAATAGTCGATTTCAGCGGCCAACTGGGATGACTAACCTTATTTAAGGATAGCACTGCTAACCACCTAGTGGGGAGAGGAATCAAAATGGTGCCCTACGAATTACTGGTAACACGGACAATTCCAACCTGGTCATGGCTTGTAGAAGCCATCAACTGATTTCCTAAGTTGGATACTATCTTCTGACCTTGATCGTCCACCTTCCCGTCGTAAACCAACAGTGCATTGCAACAACTATCGAGGAGAAAAATACTGGTATGAAACAGTTGCAGCCGAAGTTTCACGTACAGTGACTCACAACTCATGGGCAAGCTTGCCCCGCTGTGCCGGGAGTTGTGACAACAAGGATACATCCATAAGTTCCTAAAGGATGCCACCATGCCGCAGATCTACAAATGCACGATAAATCAATCAGCTGAACATGCATCTGGAGCAAAGACTTCTTCCAGAAACACAATGGAAATTCCATAAACATCACAAAACAATAGGTATAAGTTTGCGGTCACCAACTGCAGGAAAATGGGCAAGAAATAAGCAAACTTATATATATAAACTTCATGGATCTCACGAAGGCCTTCGATGCAGTGAATTGCGATGTACTTTGGAGAGTCGTTCGGATGCCCTGAGAGGTTAATGCACATTGTAAAAACACTTCATGCTGAGATTATGGCCTACGTCATGGACAGAGAGGTAATCACTGAAACATATGCGGTGACCGATTGATTGATACAGGGTTGCTTACTCACCCCACTGAACTAAGTCTGATGTTCTCCGTTTTCTCCATGAACGCCTACCGTGAGGTGCAACACGGATCGATATCAACTAGTGAAGTGACAGAAAAACGTTTAACCTACATCTTCTGAATGTATATTTGAGGGTATTAAAGAGCCGACCTATTTGTCGCGTATGACTGCGCGCCACACGCGACATCGGAAGCGGGCAGGCAGCGGAATGTGGACTAATTTTCTTCTTGCTGCCCCTAACTTATGCGCGACTTTTGGCACAGAAAAGGCAGATATCCATTTCCAGCCTGGATTAAATACGAACTACAACAAATCCTGTATAAATTTCGTTGGAGATACCCTCACAGTAAAGGAGAAATGCGAGAAAATTTGGGAGTAGGATTTCAATAAATATTGAGGATCAAAGACGAAATCGCAAGTCGGATTTTCAATGTCAGTAAAGGTCGGTGGCTAGCTAAAGCACCCCATCTGGAACCTGCGTGGCAGCCAAATCTAGGAATGTGCTGGGCTCTTGTCCTGAGAACGCTCTTGTGCGGGGCAGAGAAGTGAACTATCAGAAGCAAGCAAGGGAAATAAAAAATTTCACCTCAGCTGCCTCCGATGTGAATGGACAGGAAAGAATCCCCGACACTGAATACACGGAAAGGACCGGTGTCCTCAGTATCCACGCCATGCTGAGGCAGATACAACTGCAATGGACCGGCTATGTCGTGCGGATTGATAACGAGTATCTGCCTAGTGGCTGATTTACGATGACATCGCAATGGGCGGTCGCAGACAGGGCATAAAATGTTGTTGTTACAATGATCTCAAAAATATGTACACTAAGACCTCAAAAATCAGCCCCGAGACAGGAAGGATCTCTCTCAAGATCGGCAGGTGTGTCGAAATGTCGTGCAGACTGGATGTGCCATATCTGAAGCCAATAGAGTAGCCTCTGTCGACGCAAAGAGAAAGGCCTGTGAAGCTGACCCAAATGTTCCACCAGGTTCCGGCACGTTGCTGATAGAAGCGAACAGGCGAGTTCGAGGAAACAATTCAGAAGGAGAAGATGCAATCGCTGGAAAATGAACTTTATTATCAGACCAATAAGCTTCATATTCTAGCGATTACATCTGCTCCTTCTGAACGGACTGGTCTAACTAAACCTCTCCAAACCCAGGACAGTGGTACTATGGCCAACTCATTTCTCATCTGATAACATAAAACCACTACCACCGCCATCACGAGCATCATCAGTGATGCGACCCATCATTCTGCAAAACGTAACCACCATTGCCCCTACCACCAGTAACGAGAACTCAAGTCTAGCCTGTCTTTATTGCAACCTTAGATTTGCGTCTAGCATCGGTCTCCTCAGTCACTTGAGAATCCGTCGCGTTAAGACCGGACAAGCAGTGCCTGGGGCCCTTATATACAGCTGTCGGTTCCTTCTGGTCTATTATATTCGGTCACTTCATAGGTCTATTCAGCCATATGCACCTCCTGAAAATCTCCGGTTTAAAACTGTAATCTAGAATCCATTATTACACATTGGCGTATCTGCACACTCATCACTAGGTTATATGTCAACCTATTTGCAGGACAGATACACGTCAGCTACGTAACACCATACTTCGCTCATGCAACATACACGTGATCCCCTTTTACCATTGCCGTTACGGCAGATGAAATATCGCATGCGCATTGCACGCAGCTTTAATACATTAAGCGGGGATCAGTTTGAGCGTGGCACTCATAGACTGGCTCTTCGATCCGTCAGTCACCGCGCTCATTTCCATCACTCGTCGGTGGAGAGGCCGGTACAGTCTAATTGTGCGTGGGTTGGTGAAAAGAGAGTGAGGCCGAAAGGGAATTTACAAATATTTGAGAAATTTGCAATGCCTCGTTCAACATAAGCAGGCTTGAAGCACTGGTAGAGAACATGGAACAACTATATTCAAACCAACAGTATATCTCCTGAAAAGTCTAAAAGAGAGGCCATTAAGACTCAAGGGATAAATTATGCAACCACCCTTACCCAGGGACAAGCATCTTGGTGGATATCTGCGGGGCTACTTTGAAACGACCGACTCACTTCCGGTGTCCTAACACACCAGTACTACCGCCACCACTAGCAGCACCAATGGGGACCCTTTTACTTTCCTGTGAAACATAGCCACCACTGTCCATGCTTCTAGTGATGTATACTCAATTCTAACCTTTCACCATTGTGACTGCACTTTATGATCGCGGATAGGTCCAGTCGGTTACTGTCGGGTTTCGCGCACCGAAACCGGCGAAGGACTGCCTGGAGGACTAATATAGGTGCGTCACTCCTGTTTCAGCTGCGCACACTGCCTCAAAACATCGAATGGGCCTATTTGACCTTATGTGCCTCCATGAACATTTTTGATAAACGACCGCAATCCACGTGCCCATCACATACCTGCGCGCACACATACACACACACGTGTCTAGATTGCTTCATAACCCGCGCATACTTGCCGCCCCGTAGCACCACGTCTGTTTCCAGTAGCGAAAATGCGATTTGCCATCACCGATGGGGCGAGTAAAACGTCGCATTGTTAGAAATGCATCCCTCACTTACATGAGAGACATGTCCTTTGGTACATCTTCTTACCCGAAGTTGGAGCCAGGTCATGAATGGCACACGCATTCGGACTCTTAATCAACGCCTTCAATCCCACCACCAGCTGACTGGCAGGCTCAGACAGTTAGGGTTGATGCACGGGTGAGAGAGGAAGGACTTAGGCTGAGAGGGTCAGACAATCCACTGCCGCCTGGGAGGGAGAAGATTGAGTGAGGCCGACACTGCTAATCATGGCAAATCAGTACGTATTATAATCCTGACGCGCTCAAGGTCCTCACGCCATGCCATGAGTTGTAACGTCGAAGACTGTGCACAGACAAGATAGCTCGGTGTCCATAAGAGTATCTGCAATCGTTAATTCTCCGAATAATAATAATAATAATAATAATAATAATAATAATAATAATAATAATAAGGGGTAATCACTGGAATATGGTGTTTATTGACCTCACGTTTCGGATCCCCTTTCGAACCTGGCATCAGATACAGTCGTAGAAAAGGGTAATTGGGACACAAGTTGGGCCTTATTTATAGGGCTTGGTGGCCTGGCAACCACAGGCCAACTATCGTTGGCAGTCCTCGTGTTCATCGCTGGGGGTCGTAGTTAACACTTTTTGGTCCGCACCCGAGTCACTAATCGCCGTGATTTCATTGTCGTTGTCCTTTCCTTGCATGACTATTAGCCGGTCATTTGGCTCGCTGTCCCCGGGACTGCTGGTCATCCGCATCACGCGCGGAGGATACGGGCCCCCCAAACACGACCACCAGGATTTCACACAACAGGGGGTTGAACGGCTTACATCTCACATGTGTGAGATAGCCAGAGGTCACGTTAAGAAGGAGCCATCGCAGCCTGACTCTCAGACCACCAGTCAGCCACTCCACACAACACACATTGAACTAACTGCGAGGTCTATGTGTAATGGTCAGTTGGCAACCTTCCAAGCCACGGCTTTTAGCGCAACGTGATAGTTTCAAGCGCATCAGATTGTTCATAGTGAGGAAAATGCGCTGAACTGTCGACCTCACTCTCTCCCCCACAATCAGACCACCGTCCGAGCCGGTCAGTTGTCTGATGTGGTAGTGGGCGCATTGGATGATGGATTGGCGTACCCGTCTTCGAGCGCCACAGCACGACCTGGCCCCATTACGCACACACCAGGATTCACTAAAGCAGGGTTTATGTAGGAGCCATCGCCGTCTGAGTCCCAGTCCACTGGTCAGCCACTTGATACACATAGAACATACGCTGGGCCGACGACATGGTCTGGTGTAAGCGTCAGATTGCCAGCCTTCCAAGCCACGGTTTCTAGAAAACCGTGATGTTTTCAGGTACGTGATGATGATGATGGTGAGGGAGTTGTCTATGTATTGGTATAGGTAATGTGCTCTGATGCGGCTTAGCCTCCGGTGTTTTACCGCAGGTTAAATGGATGCGCATGTGACCGAATAGGCCTATGCGATGAGTGAATGCGTAAGGACAGTGTGGGCAGTGGAGACGGCGATCTCTGCTGTGTGTTGGTGCTACAGGCACTGGTTCACCACATCTCAGTACGATGGATTCACAAGTGACCGACACACGATAGTTCGACCGTCGATTTCGACGATGCCCACCGTTTGCTCCACGGTAGAATGGTGCAGGGACGGTGACTTGCGCGTGATTTAGTATAAATGTATAGTAGACTTGTGCTGCATCTTCCGCACTCTCTCATCCTTCCCCACCTATGCCCGGTATCAAGACAGAGTCAAGAAGACCGGAGGCGGGAGAGGACGCAGGCAGCTGGCTTGGCCGGGGCCGCCCCTGGGTGTACCACCACACCTGACATGGATCCCACGGTGTGGGAGTGTCGTAAAGGCCACATTAAGAAGGAGCCATTGCAGCCTGAACTCTCAGCCTGCCAGTCAGCCACTCCACACAAAACACACATCGGGCTGACCACGCGGTCCGAGTTATCCCGACAGTTGGCAACCTTCCAGGCCAAGGGCACACACACAAACACACACACACACGATAGTTCAAACGTCGATTTCGAAGAGGTCCACCGTATGCTTCACACCAGGTGGTGCAGGGACGGCTACTTGCGCTTGAATTAGTTTAAGG
>WEDG01004817.1:80000-112807 GCA_017591395.1 Schistocephalus solidus | reverse complement strand
TTATTTATTTAATGGAAGTGTGCATTTATCGCCCTGATCTATAAAGGATGTTAACGACTGGACTGTGAAAATAACCGCCCTGTCAGTTTAACTTGCATAGCGTGTAAAATAATGAAGCGTATTATCAAGATGCATTTAATGCACTACCTGGAAAAAAACAGTCAAATCTTATGTGATGTCCAACACGGCTTCCATCCAGGTCGTTCCTGTCTCACGAGTGCTCTTCAGTCTCACGAGAAATAGACAAAGGCCACAGATATGGGTTATCCTGTAGATGTTTTTTTTAAATTCAAGAAGGCCTTTAATAGCAAACCACATTGGCTTCTTTTACAGAAGATTTGGAACGTAGGAATTCAGGGAAAACATTTCAATTGGATCAAGATTTTCTTGTCTTTCAGAGTATAGAGCGTTTTGCTGGGAAAATCTAGCTCGGAATTGGCAAAAGTAGAAAGTGGTGTTGCACAGGGTTCTGTTTTGGGCCTCCTACTCTTCTTAATCTACGTTAACGACTGTCTCAATGACCTAGATTGTGAAGCTGTCATGTTTGCAGATGACATAAAAATATCGACTGAAGTCAGCTGCGCTGATGACGCAGAAGGGTAAAAATAGAATATCGACAAACTAAGTGCCTGGTCGGCCATGTGGTCGACAACCATCAGCCCCATCTAAGCATAGATGGTCACGACCTAAATGTGCCCCGAGTTATAAAGGATCTGGGCGTATCATATTCTAGTAGTCTTAATCCATCAAAGCACTGCGCTCTGATTGTCTCGAAAGCACACCAAACTACTGGGTTTACTCTCAGAAATTTAAAAACAGTCCATATTTGAATCAGCTTATATAAAATGTACGTTAGCCCTTGTCTGGAATACTGCTCGTTTCTTTTTAGCCTTCTGCATGCTGGTGAACGGAAGAAGATATAATCAGTTCAGCACTATGCACAAAAGGAGTTATCTCTTCAGAACACATAATCCTTTAGTACCAACAACGCTGTGAGCTTACCAGCCTCAACCCGTTGTGGCTTCGTAGATTACAGAAGGGACTATTTTTACTGCTTACAATTTAAACAGTTTTACCTTTAATCCCCTTAAATCTCTGAGGCAACTCGGCCACTCTCGGCGCACCAGTCATCGATATGTATTTTTATTTCTTCCTTTGGCACGCACGGTTAGATACCGACAGTTTTTTTTCGGTAAACGCTATAGCAATCTGGAATAAGCTACCTAGACGTATCAAAATTCAGCAAAGCTATCCCTTGCTTACGAGAGCTGTCACTAGTTTTCTACATTCAGGACACCTTCCAAAATGTTTAGGTGCTGACTCTGTGGAAGCTCTTTTCGGTTCTGATGGCGTTCCCGGACTCTGAATCCTGTGCCGGACTTCATGCTGAGGGCAATATTGCTGGCTCTGCAGACCTCAATCGGCTTATTTCTCAGTCGACAGCGAACAGCCGCTCGCCGACATACCTGCTGGTGCAGGATACCAAATCCATAACACTGAATGGAGAAGTTCTTCACCGGACACCTGTGTCAACGCGTCCCTCTCCTGAACTTCAAGCCATCAATAGGCTGCAGTTTTTTCTCCTGAAAACACTTGAAAGAATGATCAGGAGTTTTTTTTCCACTGTCATCTCGACCCTCTACTGTATATCTCTTTTGACCCCGCCTGTTAACTTGTTATAAATAAATAAATAAAATTTAATGTATCTATGTGTGTGATACTACACATAAGCGCTGGTTGAAAAGTTTATCTGAAACACAAGTACTTTATTAATAGCACTGCATTAAAAGAGGTAAAAAGACACAGAGATCTGGGCATGTAGACAACAGCGAATTTGATGCCCTCAGAACACTGTAAGAAAGCAGCCAGGACGGCAGCATGTACACTGCATTGGATCAGACGTGCGTTTAAAATATTCTCCTCTAAATTCTTCGTAAAAGTCTATGGCGTCTTCGTGAGAATACATTTAGTTTACGGAATACCAGCCTGGATACCGTGGATGAAGAAAGATGTTGACCTCCTTGAACAGGTGCAACAAAAAAACAACGAAGATGGTCGACGGTCTTAAGACTTTACCATACCAAAACTGAATGAAAAAGCATGACTTATTTCGTCTTTCCTACAGGCACTTACGGGGTAGCCTGCTCTGGAAATTCCGGAAAATCCGGGGCCATGATTCCTCCCTGAGATCGGAGGATTTCTTCGAGTTTGCCTGCACAACTCATCTGCGTGGTCATCCTTACAAGGTCAATAGCGAATGCACGCGATTGAACCTCAGAAAGTTTTTTGAGCCAACGAGGGGTACGACCTTGGAACTCGTTACCAAGCTAGATGGTTATCTTTGACAGCATTTCTGATGTTAAAAGAAGGCTTGATGACATAATATTTGACAAAAGACGACTCTCACAACATGATAACTTTAAACAAGCCATTTTAAATCTTTCGGGCTCTATTTTTATTCCACAATGTTTCATCTATAAATGTGGAAACACATATGAAGTTTTGTTATGCTTTGACTCAAACATTTTAAAATGTACGCTATTTAATATTGACTGTGCACATGCAATGATAACTTTACATTGACAGTTCGACCGTAGATTTCGACGAGGTCCAACGTATGCCCCACACCAGGTAGTGCAGGGATGGTGACTTGCGCGTGAATTAGTTTTAAGTGATAGTAGCCTTGTGCTGCAGCTACCGCACTCTCTCCTCCTCCCCCACCTGAGCCCGGTGTCAAGACAGAGTCAAGAAGACCGGAGATGGGAGAGGGCGCAGGTGGCTGGCGCGGCCGGAGCCGCCCCTGGGCGTACCACCACACCTGGCTCGGATCCCGCAGAGCGGGAGTGCCATAAAGACCACATTAAGAAAGAGCCATTGCAGCCTGACTCTCAGTCCGCCAGTCAGCCACTCCACACAAAACACACATTGGGCTGACCACGCGGTCCGAGTTATCCCGTCAGTTGTCAACCTTCCAAGCCACGGCTTTTAGCGCACCGTGATAGTTTCAAGCGCGTCAGATTGTTTAAAGTGAAGATAATACGCTGAGCTCTCGACCTCACTATCTCCCCCACTCTCACAATCAGACCACTGTCCGAGCCGGTCAGTTGTCTGATGCGGAAGCGGGCGCGGCTCCTGGTGACCTCGTCTCCGTGTACTACGTACACGACCTTGCCCCCCAAACACAAGCACCAGGATTTCACACAACAGTGGGTTAAAAGACTTACATCTCACATGTGTGAGATAGCCAGAGGTCACGTTAAGAAGGAATCATCGAAGCCTGACTCTCAGACCACCAGTCAGCCACTCCAAACAACACACATTGGACTAACTGCGAGGTCTGAGTGTAATTGTCAGTTGGCAACCTTCCAACCGCGGCGGTTAACGTAACCGCACACTCTTCTCCTCCCCCACCTGAGCCCGGTCTCACGACACAGGCAAGAAGACCGGAGATGAGAGAGGTCGTAGGTGGCTGGCGCGGCCGGAGCCGCCCCTGGGCGTACCACCACACCTGGCTCGGATCCCACAGAGCGGGAGTGCCATAAAGACCACATTAAGAAGGAGTCATTGCAGCCTGACTCTCAGTCCGCCAGTCAGCCACTCCACACAAAACACACATTGGGCTGACCACGCGGTCCGAGTTATCCCGTCAGTTGGCAACCTTCCAAGCCACGGCTTTTAGCGCACCGTGATAGTTTCAAGCGCGTCAGATTGTTTATAGTGAGGAAAATACGCTGAGCTCTCGACCTCACTCTCTCCTCAACCCCCACTATCAGACACTGTCCGAGCCGGTCAGTTGCCTGATGTGGGAGTGGGCGCATTGGCTGACGGATCGGCGTACCCGTCTTCGCGCGCCACAGCACGACCTGGCCCCCATAACGCACACACCAGGATTCACAAACTCAGAAGATATGGAGCAACCATCGACATCTGACTCCCAGTCCACTGGTAAGCCACTCGACACACACAGCACATACACTGAGCCGACTGCGTGGTCTGGTGGAAGCGTCAGATTGGCAAACATCCCAGCCACGGTTTCTAGGAAACCGTGATATACTCTGGTAAATGGTGATTGTGAGGGTGTTGTCGATGTATTGGTGTAGGTAGTGTGCGCTGATGTAGCTTAGCCTCCGGTGGTTTACCGGAGGTTGTCGTGGAGGCGCATGTGTCCTAATAGGCCCATGCGGTGTGTAAATGTGCGGGAGCAGTGAGGGCAGTGAAGGCGGGCGCGTCGACTGTATGTCGGAGCCCCAGGCACTGGTTCACCAGCCTCCGTGCGATGGATTTGCAGGTGACCGACCAGGCCGATGCGTGAGTTGAAGTTGCGGCCGCAGTGTGGGCATGTGAAATCGGTAGAGGCTGGGAGGATGTCATTCATGGTAGTGGGGGTGGCAGGGACGCTAAGAATGGCAGGAGCGGAGGGTGTGCATGGTGTATCGGTGTTGTCGGCATTGTGGTGTATTCCGCTGTCATGGATGCGCATGTGACCGAATAGGCCCATGCGATGAGTGAATGCGCGAGGACAGTGAGGGCAGTGGAGGCGACGATCTCTGCTGTGTGATGGTGCTACAGGCACTGGCTCACCGGTCTCTGTTCGATGTATTCGCAAGTGACCGACCAGGCCTATGCGTGAGGTGAATGTGCGGTCGCATTGAGTACAGCTTAGGAGAGATTCCCCATCGCTGATGGTGGTGGTGGTGGTAGTGAAGGCGAAGGCGGTGGTGGTTACGTTGGTGGGGGTAACAGGCAATGAGAAGATGGATGTGGTCTCTATGATGGTGGGAGTAATGGAATTGATGCCAGGAGTGAGGGTGGGGGAGTCAGAAGGAGGCTTGGCAGAATTTGACGTAGAAATTGGAATTGTCGGATTGTTGGTGCATTGCGTCCGAAGATGTCCAACTAGGCCGATTCGCGCGCGGAAGATGCGTTGACAGCGCGGGCATGTTGGCAGGGCCTGGGCATTGGCGGTGTTGGTCCGGGGCGCTGGTGACTTTCGTGCCGCTCTTTTGGCCTTGGCGGTGGCGATCCGGTTGGCCTCATAGATTGCTGCACCAGTCTTCACTGATCTTCTCCATACCGGTCTATCCTGTGCGAGGTCCTCCCAGGTCGCCGGGTTGATCTGCAGTTGCTTCAGCGATTTCTTCAAAGTGTCCTTGTAGCGCCGTTTTTGACCTCCCTGCCGGCGAGAACCCGTAGCGACATCACCGTAGAAAAGTCGTTTGGGTAGTTGCTCGTCGTCCATTCTTACCAGGTGGCCGCTTCATCGCAGTTACACTTGCCTCAGCATGGCATGGATGCTGAGGATTCCGGTCCGCTCCAGGATTTCCGTGTCCGGGATCATGTCTTGACATCTCAGCTTCAGTATTCTGCGGAGGCAGCTGAGATGAAAGTGATTCAGCTTCCTGGCTTGGTTCGAGTAGACGGTCCAGGTTTTCGCTCCGTAAAGGAGTGTCGTCAAGACGACGGTCTTGTACATCTTCAGTTTGGTGTTCATTTGAATACCATGGCGATTCCACACGGAGGCCTGCAGCTGGCCGAAGGCCTGACTAGCTTTGGAGATCCGTTGGGCAACCTCGTCATCGATTCTCGTGTTGCGCGACATCGTGCTTCCTAATAAAAGCGAAGGTTTCCACGTTTTTGAGTTGAGCACCGTTGACATTGATTCGCGGAGCATTGTTTTTCGCGCTGGGTGGCGGCTGGCGCATGACAACCGTTTTGGCTGTACTGATTGTTAATCCAAAATCGGCGCAGCCTTCGGCGAAGAGGTCCATGCTCCTTTGCATGTCCTCCTCCGTCACGGTGTTAAGGGCGCAGTCGTCCGTGAAGAGCAAGTCATGGACTGTAGTCGTAGACACTCGCGTTGGAGTCTGCATACGCCGACTGTTGAGAAGGTGCCCGTCAGTTCTGTAGGCGATGCGGATACCAGGCTGCTCATCACGGTAGACGTCCATCAGCATAGCCGAAAACATGAGACTGAAGAGGGTGGGGGTCAGTACGCAGCCCTGCTTCACCCTGTTGGTCACTGCGAATGCTTCGGATACCGTCCCGTTGTCAGTGACACGCGCCGTCATCCCATCATGAAGCTGACGCACCATGTGCGTGAGCCGCTCAGGACAACCAAATGTCTGCATGACTTTCCACAGTCCGTCACGATTCACCGTGTCAAAGGCTTTCGTTAGATCCACGAAGGTAGTGTATAGGTGAGTTCGCATCTCCTGACACTTCTCTTGTAGCTGGCGGGCAGCAAAGATCATATCGGTTGTTCCGCGGTGTCGGCGGAAGCCACATTGGCTTTCCGGGAGCAGGCCCTGCTCGAGGTGACCGTTAAGACGATTGAGAAGGATACGGGCGAAGATCTTCCCGGCGATGTTGAGCAAAGAGATGCCTCTGTGATTATCGCAGAGTTGCCGGTTCCCCTTCCATTTGTAGAGATAGACGATGGTCGCGTCTTTGAAATCCTGAGGAACTTTTACTTGGCGCCACATCTCCTGGAAGAGTGTTGTGAGTTCTGCCATCAGCCGGGGCCCACCGTGCTTGTAGACTTCCGGTGGGATTGCGTCGGAACCCGGTGCTTTACCGCTGGAAATCTGCTGCACGGCCCGGATGGTTTATGGTAGGGAAGGCGGCAGATCCAGGTCATTGTTCGTGTCCACTTGAGGGAGCTGGTCAATGGCATCATCAGAGATGGCTGATGAGCAATTAAGGACATTTCTGAAGTGCTCGGCCCAGCGCTTCAGAATTTGCGATTTCTCTGTCAGCAGTGTTGTGCCGTCAGAGCTGAGCAGCGGTGCGGACCCACTGATACACGGGCCATAGATGGCCTTGATGGCTTTAAAAAGTTTTTCATTTCATTGCGGTCCGCATACCGCTGGATTTCCACAGCCTTTCGGATCATCCAGGCATCCTGCATCTCCCGCAGCCATTGTTGTACAAGGCGCCGGCATCTGAAAAAGGCTGCTTTGGTGGCGTCAGTCCGAAGGTCCATGTAGGCTTTGTGTAGTCCATTCTTCTCCGCGAGTAATTTGCTGATGTCGGCGTCATTGTCGTCAAACCAGTCCTGGTGTCGACGGCGTACGCGTCCGAGTACATCGAGGGCGGTGGACTGGATGACATTTCGCAGTTGACACCATCGTGTCTCCACGGTAGCGTTATCATCTGGAGCATGCAGGTCCTCCAGTTTCCCGGTTATTTGGTTGCTGAAATCAAAACAGTGAGCAGGCAAATTTAATAAAAGAGTATTTAACTTACATGGCGGCCTCTTACCTTGGGGCCTTCGTCGGGGTTGCAGTCGGAGCCTCATCTGGGAGATGACGAGGCGGTGATCTGTCCAACCATCGGCTTCGCGGATCGCCTTGGTTACCAGCACGTCCTGTCGATCTCGCCTCCGGACGAGAACATAGTCCAGCAGATTCCAGCGCCGCGACCGAGGGTGCATCCACGTGGCCTTCTCCCGCGTCGGAAGGTAAAAGAAGACGTTGGTCAGCAGGAGACGGTGTTCTGCACACGTGCGCAGAAGAAGGAGGCCGCTATCGTTACAGCTATCGAGACCGTGGGGACCCAGCACTCCCTGCCAGGCAGCGTGGTCCGTCCCGACGCGGGCATTGAAGTCACCAAGGACAATTAACTTGTCCTCTTTCGGCACAGTCGCCAGCAAGGCGTGCAGGTCCTCGTAGAATTTGTCCTTCGCCGCATCAGAGCTCATCATTGGGGGAGCTTAGGTGCTGATGATGGTGGTGAACTGGTCTCCCCGAAGAGGCAGACGGAGGCTCATCAGGCGATCATTGATACCCTTCGGCAGACAGGACAGACGTCCTACAATGTCGTTCAGGATGGCAAAGGCCACACCAGCGTCGCGTCGCTCTGCCTTTGGCCGGCCGCTCCAGAAGAAGGTGTAGCCAGCACCCACATCCTCCAGCTGACCCTGCTCAGAGAATCGGGTCTCGCTGAGAGCAGCAATGTTCACCTTGTAGCGCGCCAGTTCCCGAGCGACTAGCACCGTCCTTCGTTCCGGCCGGTTGCTCCTAGGATTGTCTAAAATGGAACGAACATTCCAGGCTGCTAGTGTGAGTGGACTCACCCGAGCAGCCTGGAGGGTATGGCGAGGGGGATTGGGACGGGGGTTATTGTTGTTTGTTTGAGTTTTACGACCGCGTATTTTGCGATCTGCGAGCCGCGACCGGCTGCAGAAGACGTGATACCCAGCATTTGTTTAGGGGAACTTTTCTAGCCCCTTCCTACGCGAGGAGGCAAGCAGTGCTGTACCTAAATAGGGCTGCTCGGACATCCCAGACGGCTGCCGAACTCCACTATGGGTCACGGATTTGTTTTAGTGTGAGAACGACCCGAGTTAGCCTGGGCCGCCTACGGGGTTGCTGTCGCCCCCACCGTAGGACTTTTTGAGAGAGGGGAGGTGGGAAGTTCTGGAGTCAGACATACCGGGTGTGGAGGCACACACAACACCGGAGACCCTCACCTGGTTTAGACCACCGGTCGTGACGGTTGCCCGTGGTGTGGCCGCTGGGGAGAACCCAACTTCGAGGAGCCACAGGTGAGAGTTGGGTAACAGTCAGAGGCGGCCACAGGAGCATTCACCACCTGTACGAGACAAATGGAGCGACCAAATGCTATTTGTGTGGTGCTACCCCTATCTAGTACCCCTACACCCCTAACTTTACATTAGTAGGGTCATCAAAGGGTAATGCCTGTAACCATTCAAAATGTACAAATATACAAAATCTCTTATACAGATAGATGTAAGATAGTGAAAATTAAATTTCTGTGGGTTAGAAGACTTGAAGCCGGTCTCTGCTTCCTGTTTCGTGTGAACTCTAGCCCAAATCTCCCACGAATTAACACTCTCACGCCGTTAGATCGACCTTTTGCCACTCATACTTCCTTCATGCTCATTTCACCACCCTTAGCTCCACAACTCACCGTTCTATTTTTTTGTTTCAAAATATGCTTTCATCTGGAATAATCTTCCACCCGAAATTAGGTTGCAATGTACATTTAGCGGTTTAAAAACCAAATTACGCAAACATTTAAGTTCGGAAGATATAAAGTCCTTGTTGTCCGTTTCCTACCCAAACTCGCAACTTTTTGGACCTTGAAAAGGGTCATCCTGGTACTTGAGGTGGTTCCATTGATATTTCATTGGTTTCCAAATTTGTTTTCATTTTCCCCTGCAGAGTCAAGCTTCACAGCCGCCTTTTCGTCCTTTATCAACCATCATCGCCAACTGTTGACAACCTTGATACGTTCCCCCGTTTTACAAACCTGACGACGGTCTCCGCGATCTGTTGTTCATCGTAGTGGGTTCTGATATTTTCGCTACCTTGTCGGTGGACTATGCAGGCATCAAGGTCGCATCTCGGTGATGAGCTCGTGACCTATACTGCCATTCTTCGTTTCGACCCTGTTGTCTACGATGAACTCATCCTGTCTCACCTTCCTGATGTTTATAAGCTGAAGGTATGGCTGTTATATGATCTCTCCCTCGACAAGGAGCATTCTGAACCCTCATACGTTGTCACTAACATCACAGTACTACCCCACTGCATCGTACCAATCCCGCCGAACTCCATTTCCAATATAACGACAGGAGTTTTTTCCACTGCTTTTTAACTAAATCACCATACATTCCAAATATTGTTGACTATTGTTTTAAAAATGTCGAATCCTTATGAATCGGATGTGCCTACCATACTACTCATTTCTGTTGTTCAGATGACTGTTCACACAGAGGAGCAGTCATCCACTTTGTATTTATTTATACCCTGATACTAAGTTTGTAATGCTGGGGTCCCCTGGGCTTTAATTATAAAATTTATTTATTTATGTTTTTTCGGGTCTGAGATTGTACAGTATCCAAACACGCTTCTGCCGAGTTGCTCACATCGATTTTGACGCCCAAAATGAGATTATTTGCTCACCTAAAAATTGAAATTCTTCTAAAACGCCTGAATACTTTCGCGTTTCATATATCTGAGTTTTCAGTCCTCGCTTTGTTTCAGTAGCGAATGTTCTGTTCCTCGGCCCACTAGGCAACAGAAATTATCTAGCCGTACGACCTCACATCAAGAAAAATGAGCAAAGAGTACGGTTAGTCCCCTTCAAGCTCTCTATTAACAGTGATCATATTTTTGTCGCTTACTAAGTGTGCGCTGCTTGTACAGTGAAAATGTAGGACGCTCATTTTGTTGGAGATTCCCGGATTTAAACCAATCACACCTATTTCGTTGTGAGACAAAACACAACTGACCCCTTTTTTTACGTCACTAGTATGTATACGATACCTAAAATGCACATGCGAAATGACACGCGCTCTAGTTATTCTAACCTTTTATCACAAAATAGTGAGGCTGAGCCACAATGTGTTTGTTTCTGCTTCATTTTAACCCGGCCCGCTTATATTTGGCCCTTTTGTCGTAAGTGTGGTATTTCCATCCAGCTGTCTGCTGCTAGCTTATTTTTTCTATTGAAATGGCTTATACATAAGATATAGTTCATTTCCAGAACTTATTTTTATTATTTTTGTCCAGCAAGCTTTTATACTGTACAGTGCCGGTATGATTTTTTTGTGGTGCGCGAGCCCCATGAATACCCACGTTTAGTTTCTGTACAGAACATAGAATTTGAACACAGAATCCTGAATTCCTTATCGAGGAATTTAGTTATCTGATCGCCAAGTTCCTTTTATATGCTGCTATAATTTACGAGTCGCTGTGGGATTTGGGTCATTACCCCTACACTCGATTTAATGGTTTCCGATGAAGCTTTAAATAACGTTATTACGCCCTTACCCCATCAGGATAAAGGATCCAAGTCCGTTGATGTGCTTGATAATAAACGTACGCTTATACTGCAGGTTTGTTTTGCGCCACCATTAATTTATCATATATTATGTATCCTGTACCACATATCATAATTTAATAGTTGTTCCCAGGCCGAGGAATTTTTGCGCTGTCCACCATCAGCAGTCGTTTTGGTTGTCGGAAACTTCACGAAATTGCGATTTATGACTTCCACTGGCATTTGGACGGGTACTAAAAATATTTTCTTT
This sequence comes from Schistocephalus solidus, assembly GCA_017591395.1. NCBI lineage: Eukaryota > Metazoa > Platyhelminthes > Cestoda > Diphyllobothriidea > Diphyllobothriidae > Schistocephalus > Schistocephalus solidus. The sequence continues at coordinate 101,748 of WEDG01004817.1, read as the reverse complement.
TACCCTGAACTGGTGTTTCTGAAAACCATCGATCAGCAGCAGTGCGAACTGGCGGCATGTGTCTTTGCTAGGTGTCCTTCTTCAAAGTGGTCACTTCACGAGCGAAAGTTTTACTGTTAGGTTTCGTCGATAGCAGATGATCAAAACTTGCCCAAGCTACCTCGGTTGCCCTTGGATGGAATGAAACATCTTCGTGATGCTGTCACAGTGGTCCAGCACCCAAATTTTGCTCATCCATGCGCAATGAGCAGCATTCACTTGTTCTTTATAATATCCAATCTTGACGAAAATGTGGCCAAGGTTACATTCCCAAACTTTATAATTGTACTCCTACAAAAAAGAATTTTGGGTTTTGATGAAGTGCCCCATCTATGAGCCCCGAGACAAGTGAACCTGAAGTATGTGGACCGGTCTATCGTTTGACTTAAACGATTTAGTTCCACGGGTGACATACGCTAGCCAAAGGAGAAAAGGCGAATTCTTAAAACACCCTCCACGCGATCACCAAGAGTGATTTTGAAATGCTTTCGCATGCGTGATAGCACACTAAATAATCCGTCGTAGGGCGTTATATTGGCCTACGCACACTACCTGTGCGAGCAAATACAAACGAACACGTAACCGAGTTAGGGTCAATGGATGCTATACTTGCTGGAGCGTGTAAATATATGGCTCAGAGCTTAGCCCCTGCTTGGCAAAATCTTTGGATCTAATCAGGAGCACTGACCTGAAAATATCTGCCGTGAACAAGTCGGGTTTGATCTCGGTGCGTATACCGAGCAGTCCCAAGAACAGTTGCTTGCTCCAATGAGTAGACTTGCCATAGGCCCTGAGCGAAGCTTTCAGTAGACAGTGAAAATACTCAAGTAGACCGTTGGACACGGTTTGGGAGTCTGTCATGCGTATGTGAGAACATCCGAGGATGCCAGCATTATTATTACACTGTGCAGATTTCTAGCCTCATTTGGTGGTAACAGCAGAAGGTACACCAGAATACGAGATACAGTCTTCCGGTAGGGCGCAAGCAACAGAATCTGAAGTTATAATTGAATGGGAGTCGCGATAAGCCATCACGTAATTCAAGCAATTGCATTGCCAAATATTGAGGATAGCAAGGCGAGATTACCAATATAGTCGAGATAAGTCAGCCGGCGTCCGAGTGCAAGCTCAACACTATAAAACCATGCAGGACCCTTTGGATAATCCAGTCAATGACGACTTTGAATGGAATCGCCAACAGGATACAATCTTGTCAAACCTGAGCTCCAATATCTAACGGTGAAGAGGAATTGTTATTAGTTGGAATTCGCGCAGTGGTAGAGCGTTGGTAGACATGGAGTATACTGATGATTTTGCCGCCATACCATCTGGTTCCATTATTCTTCACAGGGCCTCACGCTGGACGACATCGAACGCAGCGGAGAAGTCAGCAAAGCAGATGGCTGTCGGTCGTGGGTTGCCATGACGGAATTAAAGAACGTGCCTAAGTCTGAATATCTGGTTCGCGCATCCACGCCCACCTCGAAACCTGACTTTGTTGACTCTCGTCCAAGAGTTGCGTACACCATGGTATAGCCTGCGATCGATGCCGTGAAATTTTTTTTACAGCAACATCGATGCAGCTTTTGCTGCGGAAGTCCTCGCACTTTGTCTTATCTCTCCGAAGACAGGCACAAGAATGTCCGAGCCCCAGTTATCAGGGATGACCTCATCTTCCTACGTCTGCTTAGTTACCTCATAGAACTGGGGTGTCAGGGCGTTGACACAAGGCTTCCAGATCTCCGCGTGAATATCTTCCTCTCCGGACGACTTTTTATTATGATCTGTGTATAGTATCGGCGACTTCCCCTCAGAGAGGGTCACATGACGATTCAAATGTTGAAGAGGGATAAAACCACTACAGTGAAAGGCGAGGGCATAATGAGTAGTTTCGAACGTGCTCACATTGCCTACGCCAGCACTCAATGTTAACCGATTTGTCATCAGTAATGCTGTCACGCGCATCGCAGACAATTACTCAGCATAGAGGGCTTACCGTTAAATTGTCAGAGAATTTCGTGGGGTTTTAGACTGTCATAACCACCTGAGGCCTGCTTCATGGTAGTCGCTATTTTCCGTCATTTTCCGGAGTTGGCGGGAGGAATCATTGTTGTAGAACCTGACTCGAACGCCTTGAGAAGACAACTGCAAGGTTCCTCCGCTGATCCAGTCATTGCAGTGCAGTTTGGTTGAACCCGAAAATTTTCCTTGCTGTCCCTGTGGCCTGCTGACTTTAGTGATGACCATTATATACTTTATTTGACTCGATTTGTTACAGAAGATCAGGGTTCCGTGTTTAGTGCCCCAGGCTTTGCAGGGTTTTCATACTTTTTTTCCGAAATCAAGGGGTCGTACACGCAACAGTTTGGGTGACATGAGAAGTGAACTTTCAGATGCGTGCAATCGTGAACATGGTTCGACCAATGAACGCTGCTAGCTTCGAAACTACACATAGATCTGCTATCGTGAAGCCAGATGCGGAACATTAAAACTGCTAGAATGTAGTTTGTCTGGCTGGTCTTTCTGGCTGTCGTTTGAATACCAGACCAGAAAATGTTTGCCGCAAGGCTGGAAGCACGTATTGATGTCAAATAGTCGGTTGCAATAATCGAAGTTCAGTATTCTCTCACAGTTCTGGCATCGAGACCCAAGATCAAAGCAGCCAATAAGGTGACTATTTGAATAGTCATCGGATCCATTTCGTTCATTTCAGTTTCATGCACTAATCAACCAATCACGTCGACCGGTCTTTCAACTAATTCCTACAACAGTTAGTAGAACGCCTCTATCTCGTGCTGATCGGCAGCTGATGTTGGTGCATACACGGAGACGACCGAGATATTCGTAAAGTCCAGGCATTCACACATAGTTATCAGTTTCACTGAGTGCTTATGTGTACCTAGTGTAGTGTTAACCATGAATGATCTAGCCAGAAGTACTAGCGTCACGAATTATCTCCCGCCTGTTCCTGACTGATATATAATAGTGTAGCTTGAATATCGTAGGTATTCATGGACTGCCGAGCCTGTTTTAGGGCTGAGGGGAAATGGAAGACGGAAAGAACGTGCCCAGTCCACACCTGTTGTTCTTCTTGATCTGAGATAACCTCGTGTTATAGCGACAAGTGTGGACTATCTCGCTCAAGATGGCATGTGCGCTCTGGTCATAGAAAACGGTAGCCGATAACCTCAAATTTTTACTCATTCAATCACTTAAATTCTTAGATAATCTCACAGATCCGTGGAATACGCAGGTCATTGTGACGAAAGGGGTATCGCACCAGGTTTCCAAGCACCTTTTGTAAATTATAAAAACCAGTGAGGGGCATCGTTTCAGATTGCGACGTCTATGCTCCGTCCGTTTGAAAATAACTTACTCCCGATTTATTAGAAACTATCTTCTGCTTCGTGCTAAACATCAGCCGATAGGGTGCTTTCTGTTTGGCAGCGATACAGCTTGAAGGTGCATTGATTTTTGCAGTTGATTTGTAATTCGCTAATATAATGACCTCGTTCATCCCAGTTACTGCAGCTTGTAGACTATCATAACTCGATGTTAGTAAATAAATGTCAGAATATTCGGTTCGAGTAACTCGAGCAGCAGGTGTCTTGGTGTGAGCTGCACCTAGTCAAAATCGTACGCAGCCCTTTAGTGACAATGGCAAATGCCTTTGAAAAATGTTAATGAGGCTCATGCCTTTTAGTTATTGCACTTCACCTTATCTCATGTCTTAAAGCTTGAGACAAAGAGGACCAGGCGATCAAAGTCGATCTTCTCTTGCTACGCGTGTTTACTCACTTCGTGGAACCAGGACGCCAGGACTAGTAAAATAATTTTAGCCGCCAGAAGGCATGCCTACTTCTCTGGATGCCATGCTTTCTCACCACTTGAGCATAAAACAGAAGGACGAAACATAATATCTGATAAGAAAATACCAGTGTTCGGTTTTTCATCGATGTCAGTGTGCTCGAGTCACTCACGCATACACTCACTCTCAGGCAATTCTCTCAACTACGCTTGTTCAGGACTTCACTACTTGCCGCTTTATACTTTTTCTCCGATTCGGACTGCAGAGCTAGACCGCATTTCTAGTTCAAAACCTTAGAACTACTAAGCTATCGTAACCATAAGACATTAGTGTCTCTATTCCGAAGTATTTTTAGGTGGGAATAATAGTTTAACTTCCAGGTATATAGGTAATTAACAATATTTGCCTGTAAACGTTGCTGAACTTGGCGCCATGCATCGATCTGCTATCACGCATATAACTTGAAAATTTCGAGCCAATTAGGGCGTTGGCAATCTGGCCGACCGTGAGCTCATCTTTCGAATATCGGGTTTACTGATTTTCGCCATGATGTTGGAAGCACCTTGTAATGGTAAGTACTTGGCCTAGCTCTCTTCCATCCTTGTCGCACCAAGAACCACGTCAAAAGTGGTAGATTAGGCGAGTTTGGGAAAGGTCACCTGACCCAATCTGGCAGCGGGTTTTGAATGGCAAGAAAGTCGGCCAGTCAGCTGTTGCAGCTGGAGACAGAAGATTATCATAGTATCTAATTCTAAGGGTTTGAAACAAAAATTCGGGTGCGTTCTATGGTCCGAATCGGGGAAAAGTGTCCAATAGTCCTCAATATTGCAAGCATTGGCATCTTATTCTGAGGTGCAGACGGAGACGATGAAGATGCGAGTCCCACCTGCGCTTGCGGGTAGTTGACTGGTTTCAATGAAAAAATTACTTGTTTTATCAATTCAGGTAAAGCTACATTCTCATCATATGTACCGTATAGATCCTCAGAACCGACGTGATAAGCTCAAAAACATAGTTTTGCCACGTATCTGAGATTCGGGCTTCGGGCTGGCAACAGACATCTACATTGTGGCAGATGAATATTGCCGGCCAAGACAAGGGAGACTGGAAGAGACATTTCTGACTTATTTGCTGTCGTAAGTTAGCGATACCCAACCCTAGGTGGTGCACCACTCGAGAATCGAACCCGCAACCCGTTGATCCGAAGTCCAACGCTCTAACCATTGAGCCACGGGCTCTATCTTGCCGGTTTAGATAGGGAATATTGACTGCAGTCGTTGATGAACTTTCGCTCAACGGGTCGCAGGTTCGGTCCTGGGGTGATGCATCACCTGGGATTGGGTAGGACTGGCAGACGACGGCTAACGAGCCAGAACTGGCTATTCCAGTCTCCATCGTCTTTTCCGGAAATTTCAATCTACCTATTATACTACCAGCCGCTTTGCGGCTACTCTCAGGGCTCGAGAGTGAGCCTCAAGGCAGAGCGGGACGAATTAGTTCCGTTAACGGTCGGTGAGCTTTCATCAACAAATGCAGAGATCTACAGTGCACTTGCGGAGGTCGAGCATTTTCAGATTTTACGGATCGGGTTTAGTGAACGTTTCGCATTACAGCAGTAAATACCCGGAATCTGTCCGTGGTGGGATAGTCAGCGTGCTTACTGATCATCCGCTCACCTAGATGGGGCTGTGAAGTGTCGGTTCTTGAAAACGCTCTATTTCCGGCGTGAAGAAGGTATCATCAGGGATTTGACTGTCAACTTGAAGAGGTAAATAGCATTAAATATCTCTGATTTAAGTTGCTGCCAGATAGACAGTATAATATTAACATATTTTCCGAAGTCGATGCTACTCGCAGGGTTTTCGTAGTTAATCGCTACGAACATCCGCATGCATCAGGCATTTGTCCGGTCAGCCCCCTCGTACGGTTGTGATTTATGGGTTGTATGCGAGGGGAAAATATAATGACTTCATCTTGAATGAGACCATCTGCACTCACTGCGACAGCACTTCGAAGGTATTACAGCCAATCCAAGAAAGATGACTGGTGTGGTTTTAAAATGGTCTTCGTCACCGGTTCAGTGTTACTCTCCTCGATTTAGCGTCGCCGTCCTCTTCCAAGCGTCCAGAAAGTCGGCTCAAAACCTTACTCAACGTCTTCCGTCAATATGAGTGTGTTTTTAAATATTCAACAGTGAGTCGAGCTCTCCAGACTTACTGCCGCAGATTTTTACGCATTGAAATGCAAAATCTGCGATACCTCAGCTAGATCACGTATAAGCATAGCCGTACCAAGTGCAGATAAGTAACGTTCGCTATCAATGGACGCGCCGGCTAGTTGAAAGCCAGACTAACGGACCTTGTGCGGATAGCTTTATGTTGGCTATCTCATAAAAAACCCCGCTCATACACTGGCTCTTTGACCATAGAACTACTCTTATCCAGCTACACCAAGTTTTCTAAGGCTGCTCTTACGGCCTGCCCGCAGCTCGACCGATCGAACTCTCTAGATCCGAAAAAAGTTTGGTTTAGGTTAGCTGACGAGGGCCTACTCTGTATGCCATCTCCGGAGTGTTTGTCAACGCGCTTGGTTACAGAAAGCAACTTACCCTAAGGCTGCCACAAGGCGTCCCATTTTGGCCTTCCAAACAAAAAGCTCTTTAGGTAGCTGAGAAAATCCTTGGAGGTTTAATACACAAGGCATCACGAGTAGGCAACAGCTTACTAAGCATGTTGCATTCTACATATAGACCGGGCCGTGTAGGCATTCTTCCTAACTTCTTACCAGGGTCAAGGGTGTCTTGCGATTACTTGGATTACTAACGAGTTTAGCCAACTTTCAGTTTTTTATCGGCTGTTTAGACGTCACGACATTTTGAACTTTACTATCTCGTGGGGTATATTTCGTTGAGTCGAATGAAAGCTAAAACCACTCTTTTTATATCTTAGTCTCATTCGAAACTTTTTCAAGTGCCCTTTTATCTACTATTACTTGCATAGGATCATCCTCTTCACATGGCGCAGGACGATAGTAGTTGATACACAGAAAACCCGTCTCCTGGGTCTGGACAGACATCATCATGTCCTTCTTGTTTATATACGCTACATTCTTTTCCTTAAAAGAACGGTGCAGCCCTACGCTGTCAGCTTTCACATCATTACCCCGATTAGTTAATGAGTATGATACTGTTGGTACCCGGTTTCACAGTGCGTGTGCAGTCAGTCTATAAAATACAATTTTAATTTCAACAGAAGCATGAAAGATCTTGCAGCATGATCAGCGCCAATCTGTCAGGACCAATGGGACAACCCCAACTCCCCCAACTCTCCTCGGGCATTCCACAGGGCATGGGAGGATCTACTGGCCCTCATGGGTCCAATAGCGTCATCATCCCCACTCCCTACACGCCCAATACCCCCAGCACGCCGCTGCATGAGCGGGACAGTGGCATCCCCCGTCCTCAGTTGCAGTAAGTTATTTTGGATATTTTTGGATGTCAGTAGTTTCTACAAATGGGGGTATAATTTTACACCATTGAACCGAATTGAGCAGCCAGTGTTCGCGCATATACAGTACTCTCACTGTAGCATATAACAAAGACAATTGGTGCTTCGAAAGGGAGAGGCCACTTTTAGCTTTATACTTTCATCAGGCAGCCAAATTCAATGTTTGCTTTCCATTTAGAGAATCCTAGTCCATCTCTGTTCTACCGTAACGTATCTTAATCTCAGGGCAAGTGGTCGAATGAGCCCGAAAAACTGAGCACTTTTGGCTTCTGGTTGACTGCGCTGCCCCTTCCCCCCTTTAGATGCCTTTTCTGGTCTTCGCGTTTTGCTAACCGATGATTTGGGACGAGGCTCAAGGAAAAAAAGCAAGGCGTTAAGACCGCGGAGTTTCCCATTTTACTTGCCATGCAGTACTTATATCGAGCCCCACAAATCGGGCTGTCGTAGGAGTAAAAAATGATTGATTTTCATTGCTTCGATTCCTGCTGATCGTTCCGTTTTTGCAAAAGCTAAGTCGTTCCCAATACGAATTCTGTTTGGGGTATCAGGTTACGCATTGCAGCTTGTAGCTCTTCGTGATTAGATCTTACAGAGGCTGAATTCAGCTCTCCAAAACGTCAGAGAAAATACAAACCAGTTCCGGCGAGCACTTAACATGTATTTGAATTTCATCCCGAATCTTTTACCTTTGCGAATCTGAGGGGTTGAATTACACAGTTTGACCGTCGTAGTCCGACGAAGTGCACTGTGTGGTCCACAGGATGGTGGTGCTGGGACGGTCACTTGCGCGTGGATTAGTCTCGAGTGATAGTAAACTTTCTTTGCATCTACCGCGCTCTCTCTCTCTCTCCCCTCACCCACCCACGTTCGGTGTCAAAATAGCGTCAAGAAGACCGGAGGCGGTAGCAGGCTCAAGTGGCTGGTGCGGCGTTGGCCTGCGCCTACCGTGCCACCAAATCCCCTCAAGTTCGGCATTTGTTCTAGCCGAGCACAACCCGAATAACGCCTGTCCTGCCCTGATCTAGCCTCTGTGTTGGTCCAGCGCATCTACCACGCGGTCCGTCTAGGGACATTGCTGAATCGCAATTGCAGGCCTATCTCATGAATTTTTAACAGAAATTTTGAAATGCTTTACATTAGAAAGGATCACTTAGACGTGAAAGTAATATTGTTTACTGTGCAGCACAATCCTAAGATATTTCAGTAACTTCAAAATGTCGGTTTTAATTTAGTTTTTATTCTGGCAGTCTGCGAAAACTGCTGTTTGTAAAAGGACCACTTAAATAGTACGCATGCGCGCTTTCATTTTCTATGTCCTTAAAAATTAAAAGTATATTTTATAGAAAACAGGAATAAAAAATAGTCTTCCCTATACTCATATGGTAGCAAATCATGTCTTCCAATTTTATACTTGAAAGAAGAGTATCTTTTGGTGTTTTAAAAAGCTTTTAGATTCTCGAATAACAGCGAACCGGGCCTGCAGTTGAACTTGCACTTACGGTTTACAAACTACATTCCGTGCAAGAAAAATCTTATTTTTCTTTATGCTGCTAAGAAGACATCATATAGGGCTCATACAATCTGGTAGTGGGTGTTTAAACTTAATAAGCGGCATTAATAAACGAACAGATACGACGCTGTATGAATGAACATTCTGTTGTTTTAAAAACCTTGTGATTACAAACACTCTTCCAAAGTGAAAAGATTCGGTTTTCTGAAGTTCAAACATTGAAGATATAATTTTCCACCAAATCAACACAAACATATTTATACTTATGTTTTCTATAAATACTTTTTGTATTTTTAAACGCACAGAAAACCAATGTGAAAAATGCCTACTACTTATGTAGCTGGTTTTACCGAGTGTAGTTTTTGTAGATGGCTGGAAGGAATCTGTTCTGACTGAAACATATCAAAATTCTGCCGCACGATTGTCAATATTACAAACACACTTGAGCGATTCCCCCTAATCGAAACACATTTCAAAATTTTGCCTAGCATTTAATGAGTTCGGCTAGCTCCCGTATAGTCAGGTACTTTCTTTATGCGCATTTTGATTGCCGCCGCCTGTTTGTTTCACTTGTCCAACTTGTGATAAGAATAATCTTTTCAAATAAAACAAAGTGGGTGGGGATGAAAGTTTCCCGTCTCCCTCTAATTGTTAACCCCGCTAATTTTTTCCTCCCGTTACTTCTTTGCTCCCCTTTCAGAAACATTGTCTGCACTGTGTACTTGGGCTGCAAACTGGATCTTAAGCAAATTGCTCTCAAGGCCCGAAATGCTGAGTACAACCCCAAACGTTTTGCTGCCGTTATCATGCGAATTCGGGAACCCAGAACCACCGCGCTAATCTTCTCTTCAGGCAAGATGGTCTGCACTGGGGCAAAAAGCGAGGAACAGGCTCGTTTGGCAGCCAGAAAGTACGCCCGAATTGTACAAAAACTAGGCTTTGAGGTAAGTTTGCCTTCTGGGTTTCCATTCCAACCTCCCATGAGTCTTTTCCATCACTGGCTGACTCAATGCTTGTCCGTATCGGCTTCCCCTTGAAACCTATTTATGCAACCATTTTAGTAGAAAATTTTTGCTGAGCAAACTAAGGGAGACCGAAACCACCTTAGGTCTTCTCCGCCCGGTGGTGGCTATGGCCTGCCGCCAATTGAGCGAAATTCAGAAGACGCTACTTGAACGTCTACCGTCTGTGCTGTTAAAACTTGTTGATTGATGATTAGTTGTCGCATGACCGTCTCTGGAAGGTATAGAAGGGCAAAACGGATCCACCACATTCCTGTATGCAGCTTGGCCATATTAGTGGACGCCATTCTTACGTGACTTTATGTTATTAAGGATTACCTATATGACCCCCTAAACAGGGCTGGGGAACAGGAATGCTCCAAACAAGTAATAAAGCTAACCCTGCGCATAAATCCAGGAAGGATAAATATTCCCGTATCCTAAATTGAACACTAACTCTAACCTCAACCTAAACCGTAGCCCTAATCTTAACCCTAACGATAGTTAGACCGTCGTAGTCCGACTATGTTCACCGTAGACTTGCGCTGCAGCGAACACACTCTCCCCTCACCCGTCTGTGCCAAGACCGAGTCACGAAGACCAGAGACGGAGTCAGGCTGGCGCGGCGGGAGACTTCCCTGACCGTGCCGCCACGCCTGAATCAGATCCCACGGAGTGTGAGTGCTATAAATGGCGAGAGTGACTGGTGCAGCGTGAGCCTGCATTCACGCGTGCCCCCACGCCCTCTCCCCCATGTTCGGCATTTGTTTTGGGAGCTCATCCCAAAATAACGCCTACCGTGCCCTGATCTGGCCCCCGTGTTGGTCCAGCGCATCTATCACGCGGCCCGCTTAGGGGGTATTCTTAACCCCAACACCACTGTTAACGCTAACCCTAACCTTAACCCAAAACACACTCCCAACCCTAGTCTTAAACCCAACCTTATTCTGAACCCTAAAGTTATCCCTAACCTTACACCTAACCGTAAAGCTAACTGTAACCCTGACCTTCAACTTAACCCCGACCCCTGGAATTTAGTGCAAAACCACCGGTATTGCGCTTGTTCCTGTTATCATGTCCTATTTAGGGTCCATACAAGTAATCGTTACCACAATTTTTTAATACGAGCGCTAGGATATCGTATAGCCTAAATAGGTTGCCTGCATTCAGATTTTTTCAGACCGTAACCTTCTCCGACACATAGTTTAATACTATCCTACGCGATTAAAATGCACTATCTTCCTTGTTTTCTGCAGTTCGTCCCTGAATGACTCGCACTCTTAAATGCTTCAAAAAAGACCGTCCTCTGTAAAACATTAACTAATTTCTTTCGGTTTGTCCTCGATCCGCTTTTCACATTGAAAAAAAGGATGCTTTTGACGCAACTTACGAGTTGTACCTACAGGACTCTTCTGGCAACTGACAACTTTTGCATCCCTATAGAAAATCATTGGCACCTTTATATGTCCAATTTTTAGGCACACTTTAAGGAATTCAAAATCCAAAATATGGTCGGTTCCTGCGATGTCCGGTTCCACATACGTCTTGAAGGCCTCGGAGTTTCTCATGAGGAATTCGTAACGTACGTGCTCCCTCTACCTCTTTTTCTATCTTTCTAACCTGACTTAGTCATGAGTTTGTTTCATTTTTTTATCGTTGTTCAATGGTACTTTCGACTGTAATTAGCTGTTTAGAAGCCCTAAGCACAAAACTAGAACAATTGCTCACATCTGGCGATGTATCTGAATAAAAATTGCGCACTGACCTCGCCGACTTGTTTGCGTAAAAGCTGAGAAAAAAGTAATTGCTCGCCCCCTTTTTTCTTACCTTGGTGAGTTTTGTTACTTTGTTGTTTTTTTAAATTTAGATATGAACCAGAAATATTTCCCGGTCTCATCTACCGCATGACCAAGCCAAAAATTGTCATCCTTATATTCGTCTCGGGCAAAATTGTGCTCACGGGTAAGTTTTTTGCGTTAAACCCTAGCATCTGCTCTCTTGTTTGTTACCGAAAAAACTTGCTGCTTTTTAATTTCCTCGAAAATTAATTGCTAACTTGGAGTAAATCAGTATATTTGAAGGTTTATGGGCGTAGACTGAAAGTTGATAGTTACCTTATACCTGTACTGTGAATATGGTTTCACCTGTAACCTCTAAACTAAAACGAAACTTTCTACAATATGTCCGTTCAAAGTGTTAAAGTTTACGCTCAATTTACCGTGAATAGCACCCCTGCCAAAAGCCGCTAGCTTCAGAGTTATACCATGATTTTTGCAATGAAATTTATAAATTAATATCCAGCATTTAATAGAGACATGTATTTTTTTGCAAAGAAGACGAAGGTATGGTCACTGAAACAGTAGGTTTTTTAGTCGAGACCTCCGAACTCGTACAGCGGTCCACCATCAGAAGCTGCACAAGCGCACCCACAAGCCAAAAGTTTTGTAGTCAAGTTATAAGGGAGGGGTTAAGGTGGGGGTTGTCCCTGACGAGGTCGGTGTCGTACCGCCTAGCTCGCATTGGTCTCTCAGCATGGTACCAGCGTGTGTCCTTGACTGGGAAGTGGGTCCCACCACATGGCCGTGTGAGTGCAATACGTAGTAGAAGCGGGAGAATCGACGTGTATGTTGATGAGTTTGCTATCAGACACCCATGCCTCCACCATTTCCCGCCCGGCCTTGTTACTGGCTCGCGCTAGTACATACGTGCTCACAAAATCGAACTCACGACCTTCCTCCAGCGTGTGAGTAGCGAGTTGAGGCAGTAGGTCGCTTCTCCGAGTGATTCCTTTGTGTTCAAATATTCGCGAGCCGAGTCGTTGTTCTGTCTGGCATGTGTAATGGAAAAGACAGTCATAGCATGGAATTTGATAAGATACGCCCGATTGATCATCTGCTGTTAGCCGGTCCTTCATCTGTATGATTCTGGTACGCATGGTAGCTGCTGAACTATGTGCGATACCCACGCCAACCTCTGCGACGATACGTTCTGTTTCATCTGACGAATTCTTTATAGATGTCAGCGAGTGATGAAGTATTGGTGGCTCTCTCCCGTTCTTCACATGCGCGTACGGATTCAGCGGCAATGGAGTGATTTTTAGGTAGCCGTTCTTCGTTACTTGGTCCTGAAGATACCACAGTTCTTCTGCTTTTCCCTCTTGTTCACTGCAAAGCGTTTTTACCCTTTCAACGAGCACCCTAACACAGCCACGTTTGTGCTCCACCGCTTGATCGCTAGGGTATCTGATGACCTGAGTTCTGTTGGTTGTATTTCTCTACACTGTGGTGTTACTTCCACCATCGGGTCTGTGAAGAGAGCGTCAAAGGAAGGTAACTGTTCGGCTTTCTCTTCTTTAGTGAATTGAGTGTCGGAGAAGATGCCATGAAGCGGGTCCTAAAAGCCAAACAGCCCGTCTCTTTGAGTTTGCTTTCGAAGCTAATCAACGTAAAACATGAGAGCCAGACCGTGACGGATGATCCCCATTACTTAATGAATTGTGCAGGACCAAGGACCAACGCATACGGTATGCGCGTAGACCTAGTTTCAGCGTCGTAAGCTACAACACTCTTTAGCTTGCCCTCACTTAAAGGAGGCCTAATATCAGCGCCACTATCTGCCAGGGGCACAGTATTGTGTAGAAAACAATTAGGCCACCAGTCACCCTGATGCCGATGGGGCTATAGTCTGTGAGTTTCAGGAGCAAGAACACAGTTTCAGGGCAGCATGAGTCACTGTTTAGTATTTGGAATGCAGTCGTCCGAGCGAGTGGATAGTTTGGACCGACAAGTGAAGACCGCATAGAACAAGGAGAAATTTGGAGTCGAACCGTTTTGGGCCAAGTTTTGAGTTAATCTCCTCTTCAACGCCTCACAGTGGGTGACTTCGCCAGATTGAGGACATGAACATGGGGTTTATGGTACAGGTAATGGACTACGTCCTCAGGCTACCTCAATGGTCTTACTCGCGTGTCCTGAGATTTCTTCGTTGGGATTGTTTCGATGAATTCTTTGAACTGCGGGCCACGTTATAAGCATCAGTTTTACGCATTGATGACCACTCTTCTCAAAAGGGTTGATAATGTAAGGCTTCATGCCCTCTTTCTTTTCCTTTTCAGGAGCTAAAGTCCGCGAGGAAATCTATGAAGCCTTTGACAATATTTATCCCATCCTCAAGAGTCTGATGAAGGTCGACAAGCCCAAGGGACTGGCGTCCGTCCACTCCGTCACATCCACTGACGTCGATTGAGAATACAACGCTCCACTTGTTTTCACCATCGCATATTTCTGAATTTACCCCTCTCCGAGCGTTTTTCCCCGTCCAAAACTATTTACCTCCGGCTTACCTCATGTAAAGCATTACATTTTTATTAATTACAACCTGCCTCTCGGGGTGGACGTTGGCGCCACGTTTACAGGTGATGCAGGAATGGACGGAACTAGTTTTTTTTTCAAAATAGTCAGTGACATGGTAGACAGCCATTGAAGCTGAAAACAGATGACAGTCCTGGACTTTTTGATGAAGTGTGCCACATTGTTGACCAACCGAAGATACTTGCTATTTAAAAGGGGTAGTCCTTGGAATTGAAGCCTTAATGCACTCTTATCGTCCTGAGCTTTGGTGAGTGCCACCTCCTACGATATTAAAAGTGATACTGGAGACTGCGTCTGTGGTAATGACAGTTCAAACGTTGTTGCCGACGATGCTCATCTTGCGCCCCACAACATGGTAGACGCAGGGAGAGTGACTTACACGCGCGAATTAGTTTATAGTGATAGTAGACTTGTGTAACATCTACAGTAATCTGTCCTTCCTCACCCACCTAGGTCCGGTGTCCAGACAGAGTCAAAAAGACCTGAGGTGAGATCGGGCGCCGGTAGCTCGTGCCGCGCCAGCCACCTGCGCCTTGGCGTGTCACTAAGCTTCCCTCATGAGTGGCCTTTGCTATCGGGGTTCTGCACTGCCGAAAACGCCTACCGTGCTCTGATCTAACCCAACGTGTTCTTCAAACGCATCTACCGTGTGACCTGTTATAGGTGCTTGTGGCAATGCTGCGATAGGACACCTACGGTTGGTGCGAACCCGGTTACCAGTACCGGCAGGGGAGGGTGGGAGACGTTTCCTTCGTCCATCATAAACACCAGCGGGGTGCGCATACACCCACCTAGTGACGACTCTAGTCTTGGCGCCATGGTCCAGGGGAGGTCGAGAAAAGTACTCGTCACCTCGACAGTCATCGACCTTTCACATCAATGAATTTGGAGGCTAGTGCGGCTACGACACGTTAGGAACCTTGGCACGGTACCAGTCTCGTCTCTGACGGGTGGATGGATGACTTGAGCGTTGCCTTCTCTGTATGTGTGCGCTTGACTTTTCGTTTCGCTCAGTACTTCGCACCCAAAACCTGATGGCTGTCCCGTTTCTCCGTCCCGTCCTAAAAGTGTATCTAAGTATACAATGCAGTCAATTGAAAACGAAGGAGGATGAATTAGCCCCAGATTCCGATATGCGTATTGGGGGCCAAGTGCTTTTTCATTAGCGGTCTTTTGCATATTTTGAGCGGACTAATGTATTGCATGAATGTATCCTTTGGTAAGCTTTAGTAGGCTGCATTGTAACTGAATATACCCGAAAAACCATACGGTCATGAGCATTTTTAGGTGGTAAATATATAGGTGTGTGGTTTCACACGAAGGAGTGGGCTCCTGACCCGTAAAAAATGTGCTTGATCTCCTAAAGGGTGATCTGGAGTTCTGAAATGCAGGTAGTTTACTCCATCGGGGATGAAAGGGAAATACCGAATCCTCCCCTTATGGCATGTCGTTGGATGTTTTTGTAATGAACCGGGATTCCACTGATATCATTTTGGCGTGACATATATCAGGTCTAGATGCAGAAGATAAGAGATAACGCCTTTTGGCTTATGACAACTTCTGAGAAAGGTCAGTGAAGACAACGCTGCCTGCACGTGCGAGGAGGTTTAGCTCTGAGCTTCCCCTGTTGGGAACGATCTGAGAAGCCTGTCTATAAGTTTTCGCTTTCGTTGTTCTGCCTGGAAGGATGAAATGGCGCCTAGGAATGTAGCTCCTAAGGATATTACTGAAACCGCGAAGGGTCTCCTATAGAAGAGGGTCCTTTCTTTGTTAGCAAAGTTTTAATCCCCATCAACATACGTGGAGTCCCACCCAGACAATGGCTAGTGCTTACTTTCTGCGACCGTCTGCAGGCTCGGTGGTGAATGCACTAGTAATAGTGTCAGTGACAGTATTAGGTATATGACCAACTTTTACAGTGAAATATGCCGAGTCTTGGAGCGGCCGTCGATCCTGTACGTTGGGATGCTGTTGCTCAATGACATGGGGCTTACTTACTTGTACTTATTACGACTGGGATTATGCCTGATCTAGCCGGTCTTAATGATGTCCCGGATTGTGCCCCTCCACGCGTCACGATCCGCGGCAGCAGACCTCGACAGCTTAATCCATTCCCTTCGCCAACGGCGGAGGCCAAATACCGAAGGTCCATGAACAACTTCCATGTCCTGGCGAACTGTTTCGAACGAGGTTTTTAGCTGAACCCCTCTTCGACGCCTGCAATTGGGTAGCGGTGCTAAATCACGGGTAGTACCGCTGAGCTCGTCCTTGGATGGTTTGCGATATGCTTGCGACGTTTTGGCAGCGGGTGCGGTCTGTATCATTTGAGATGAGGTCAGTGTACTTCACTCGAAGGATGGTCCAAGGGCAGTGGTGGTCAAATACCTCCAATTTTCCTCCATTTTCCACGCAAATAGCTCAGCATTCACAAGCATAGAGAAGGACAGACCGGACTGATGCACAGTAAACGCGAATAGATGCGGTGATAAAATGTCGCTTCGGGGCTATAGACACTTTCTAAAGCTTGAGAAAACCCGACGAGCTATTTGGAACAGTTTACTTCTTCACGTTGACAGCCATCAATCTCGAGAGGTGCCTTATCCTTAGCAGGGATTCAGTCTGAAAACACTTTGCTCCTCCCAGCGTTTATAGACAAACCGACCGATTTCGCGAGCCCATTCAGCCTTGACACCATAGACTACACATCACCAAAGCTTAAAGCTAGTAAGGCGATATCATTGGCTTAGTCGGTATCATTCAACTGGCGTCCGGATGCAAGCTCACCACCGTCATCGGAATGTAAGGCCTTCCCAAATATCCAGTTAATAACGTAGTTGAATAGAATGGGCGACAAAATACAACATTGTTGAATGCCAGACCGAATATCAAACAGTTGTGAAAGATTGTTATGTACTAAAATTCACGCAGTAATTGAGCTGTAATAGGCCTTGATCATGGCGATGATTTTTGATGGTACACCATCTAGTGCCATTATCCGCCATAATGATTCACGATGAACGGAATCGAATGCGGTGGCAAGTTCGACAGAGCAGTTGGCCATCGATTGTTGGCGAAGTTCAAGGATGCGCCTCAGTGGGAATATCTGGTCCCAACAGCCACGCCCAGCATGGAATCCGGCTTAGTTGGGCCTTGTCCTAAGAGTCACACACAGCCTACAATCGCCTGAGAAGGACAATAGCAAAAATCTTTGAAGCAACGTCGATAAGACTTATATCACGGTAGTCCTAGCATCTTGTCTTATCTCCATTCTTCTGGACAGACACAAGGATGCCTGAGCCCCAGTCATCAGGAGCAACCTCGTCTCTACACGCCTGCTCAACCACTACATGGAGTCAGGACCCCAGTGTTTCAACACAAGACCTGCAGATTTCAGCGGGTATACCTACTATCCAGATGCCTGGTTGTTGCACAACCTTTGTATTGTATCGGCAACTTCTCCATCAGAAGGGAGGGGGGGTCGCATGACACTGCATAGGCCGGAGACTCCACTGTGGAGGGTAGCGAGGGCATGATGGGTTGGGTCTCGATTGAGAATATGTCCGAAGTGCTCAGGCCAGCGCTCGGCCTTGATCGATTTGTCAGCAACAAAGCCGCCATTCTCATCGCGAACACAGTTAATTAGCGTAGAGGGCTTATCACTAGGTTGGTGGAAAATTTGGTGCAGTTTTTGATTGTCATCAATGTTTCAGCCATGCTCCATGGAGGTTGCTATTTCAGCCCAATATTTATTCCGGTCTTCCATGGCTAATTTTGCCGTCAGAGTTGGTGGAAGAAAGCCTCGTTGCGGGACCGGGCTTAAGCCGTCTGAGCAGACAACTGCAAGGTTCTTCCGCTGATCCAGTCACTACGGCGTCGCTGGGTCTATCCAAGAATTTTCTCCGCTGCCCCATAGACTGATGTTTTCAGTGATGACTACCCGCTTTTGCCTTCTTCGTCTGCTCGGGTCATTAAACGGAACTGGATTTTTCTGCTCAGGGCCTTAGCAGTGCTGGGTTTCCGGATTTTGGCGACATCGAGATTTTTAGCATGTTTTTTTTCATGCGTATACGTGGGCCACTGGGAAATTTAACCTATGCGGATAATGAACGACAGGGCCTACCGGCCATTGATTTAAGTGATCTTGTTAAACCCTAATAAAGTTTCCTCAGCTACTTTGGAGGTCTGAAAACTCACCCCCTAGAGAGTTCATCGTAAAAGGACTACCGCAACTTATCAATGAATTTACCGACCCCGAGTGACTGCCTGCTAACTTAAGTCTGTCATGTAGAAGGAACCTTACCGCAGGCTAGGTAATCATTGAGCACAGGATACGTCGAGAGATCATACTGTGACAGCGATTTGTTAAAGTCGACTATACAGATGGAGCCTGTCACTGTTCATTTAATTATTGAGACAACTTGGATAATGTAGATAGTTTGAGCTTAGCCAACATGACACATATCTGGCCCATATAATGGTGGTTAGAACCTAGTAAGGTAGAGCAGCCGAAGAGACCATAGAAACTGTGATAGTTTTATTTAAACGCGTCAATTGCACTCAAAAATTATGAAAGTTTGTAGGTGGTCACGTGGAATTTTCGTGAACGAAAGCGCACTCAGTTTCCCCGCCATCTGCCTACTGGCTTGGCAATCTTTAGCGTTAGCTTCTTGTACATGCACATACATAGGAAGAATTTGTGTTGGTAATGAGAAATTATTAGAGCAAATGTTCCAACCTA
This sequence comes from Schistocephalus solidus, assembly GCA_017591395.1. NCBI lineage: Eukaryota > Metazoa > Platyhelminthes > Cestoda > Diphyllobothriidea > Diphyllobothriidae > Schistocephalus > Schistocephalus solidus. The sequence continues at coordinate 82,776 of WEDG01004817.1, read as the reverse complement.
ATGCGCATCACTTGTGCAGGCGTATCCCGTCTAAAGAAGAATTGAAATCGTGCACATGCACGTCTGTCGGGGTCGAAAAGTTGCAACAAAATTTCGCAAGTTTTACTGAGAGGGAAAGGACAAGAGCACACAGGGAGAGGGAAGAGGGCGAAACGCCACACAGAGACACCACGCATTATATCCCGTTCGCCAGCATCCTCCGAAATCTTTCATGAAGGCCTCTGAAAAAACGGTGTCCTCTGGATTCGCGTGCATGACCTGGCGTGTTCGACGTCCCTGTCAACATCTTCACTTGGCGTCCTGTTTTCAAATTCTGAGGGCCACAGAGACATCCAAGGGCCTTAGAACCATCCACGCGGCACTCCCCAGGACTGTTTTTGGAGCTGTAAACGGACAAAGTGGTGGATATGGGTCGTCGTTCATGGTCACTGGTCGTTCCCCAAGTACTAGTAGGGTTGTCTTCATGGTTTGGAATCAAACTCGAAATAACGTTGGAGGGAGTCTCTTCTCCGAAGGTTACGGAGGTGTCACTATCACCCGCAGACTGCTCACGGCTCACCTGCAGGATGCCGGTGGAATTTTCCGCTCTTACATTGCCGTCAGTGTCCTTGAAGTCTGAAACTACGGTGCAGGCTACGTCCTCATCCATGTCGTCCACCTTGATTTCCGGAAAGCCCTCTACTTGTAGACGGTCCGAGGGGGGCGGTAGGAGAATTTGTTGCCATTCTGCCTCTTCCAAATTGCGCTCTCTGACGAGTGTGGCAACTTTACTGTCTTCCATTTCCGGGGCCGGACTCGCAGAACTCTTCACAGTCTTGTCAGAACAGATCTCTCCACTGAGGGCGCCTGAAGTGACAGTCGACCTGAGCGCAAACAGAGTAGCCGCTGCCACCGACTGAGCCAGGTGCGTCGAAGAACAGAGTTTCACTTCGATGGAGTCGGGACGATGAGGGGCTGTACACTGGAAGGAGACAACACGGTTTATCGGATCTGTTAGCCGATGGACGTACCTCTTGTTCCATCTACAGTATCTGCGGGGTCTTCTAGAAAATGGGTTATTTCTGCGCATAAACTCTATCTGGCGGCGCTTCTTGAGCTTTGAAGAGTCAGAGACTTTTGTGCCCGTGTTCCAGGGTGGACGACGGGTGGCGAGATTGCTTGTCTGAGCTATGAGGAAGGCTCGCCATTCAGATGCGGCACAATAAACCTCTTCGTCAACAGGAGTGCCCTTATGGGCGACAGAGCGAAACAGGTCCACAGCGGGTTCCGGTCTTTTGATAAGGGTGCGGGCCTTCTTTGGTGACGGATTATGTCGGGGTTTGGTTAAGTTTACGGATTTGGTTACCTGTTTGGCTGGCAGTCTCCTTAATACAGGGGAAGTGGGGCTAAAGCTTCTATCGTCCCCTTCGTTAACAAAAGCAAAAAGGCTCCCTTTGGCGGCATGTCTAGGCTTTGCTTCATCAACAATGGGCAGAAAAAATTGACAAGCGCCTTCATCAGGGACTTCGTTAATTATATGCCCTCTTACTTCATCATCATCGATTAGGCTCAAGTTAGCAGAAGCTTCGGGTTGGAGCGAAACGTAAAGATCTGAAACATCAGACTGTAGTATGACCTGTTCCGAAACCTTCCGAAGCTCTTTGACGGTGAAGGGAGCTCGGGCTGTCGCTCTGGTAGTGTGCTCGAAGCCGTCCGAAATGTTGTTGGAGGAGGTGTTAAGAGGAAATTTGGAACAGCTAGTGAACGATTGTTCCCCCAACCTATCAGCCAGGCGTGCGATTAGGACAGTACCACGTGTACATGCGCCTTTGGTAATGCGTTCTCTAGGAAGAAAACCATGTGCCAGGCTCAGTTGGCGGTGGCGAGATTTTTCCGAACACTCGGATGCAGGAAAAATGTATTTTCTAGGGGCGCAGTTAAGCCTGTGAGCTCTGACAGGGATTCTTGTTCTTCCGGAGAAGGCAACCCATTTCCTGTAGTGAGGACATTTTATCATATTGTGCTCTCCCACAAAGTAAATAGAAGTTGTCCTTGTGTTGGTCCCTACTGAAATGTTGGTGTTTTGGTTGGAGTATCCTTTCAAGTTTTGCGTTTTTTGTGTTTTCAATGGCGTATCTCCCTTATTGACCTGCTTAACGTCATAAAGCTTATAGGGAGCACTCTTTGCGCGAGTCTGGCGTGGCTTACAGGGGGACTTGAGAGTCTGCTCCTGCATGTTTAGATTTAGTCACGACATGTCTATGCTTTTCCTTCAACCTTCTTCCCTATACCCTCCACGTGACCATTCAAACGTCATAATCAATAAGTCTACACATGGGTTTCCAAACCATTTAATCCTGTGACCTTAAGACTGGGATGCACGCGTTCAGTGAAACATTCTCACGAGTTGATCGTGTGCAGTCAACGTCATAAATATAAGTGCGAGATCTTGAATAAAGGACTGACTTATATCAGAAATGTCAGCCGAATGTCTGGGGTGATCGTAACAAAAACCGAGGTCAAACGTAGATAACCGAGTTCATAAGCAAGATCTGCTTCTAAGAACCTGTCAAGTACAACCGAAACGTGTAACGGGAGACTGGACTGGACTGGCGAATATGCTGAAGCCGTCTTCCTCGACATAGCAAATCATCATAAGCCTGTAAAAAGCTGTGAGGATATCACTTGGTTGTCGGTGGTCACCAAAGAAATTCTTTTCACCGTATACTGTATACTAGATATATCCAAAAGACCAGACACGTTCTGTCAGTTATCTTGCCTACAACTGAACCGTGTA
>WEDG01004817.1:0-75000 GCA_017591395.1 Schistocephalus solidus | reverse complement strand
TGTGAAGAGATCAGACAATACACGAAGCGTGTATTCTGGGGCCTAATAAGTTGTACGGGGGTCAAAGCTGTAGTTTTCAAACGTGGGACAGATTTTGCAGAAGTTGGGGGGTTTAAAATAGTATGCTGAAATAAAAAAGTACACTTGGACACGTCTCTTTTTGAAAATGCCCATTTTCATCCAAAAGATCATTTTTTGGAACTGAAATCTTTGACACTATTTAAACAATAAGTATCAGCTTGCATAAAAAGCAGAAGCCAACATGTGTAGACAGATATTACTTCAGAAGGAGATAACCAGCAGAGAGAACAGAAACTGGAATGACATTTTATGGCTTATCAGCCATCATTGGTTAGGCATATCCACCCCCTGGTTTCAATGCATCTTGGTATTCGAACCCGTGATCTTTGGCCATTTAGTTGAACGCTCTAGCGATTCAGCCACAGGTTCGTTGTGACAAGGAATAGTTACAGTGCTGCAAGCGCGTTCACCGATCGGGGCTCGCTCATCCCGTTGCGCTTTCCTTCCTACAAATGCTTTATGTTCCGAAACTCGGGCTTCTGGCCTGGCAAACTACTAATAGTCACGCAAGTTTCTAGGCTTCGTTAAGGCAAGACTATATGAAGCAACCAGAGGTGTATATACGTGTTTAAATAATAGGACCCGATTTTTACGATTTTCGGCGCTTTTCGGACGAGTAGGTGGGCATTTACTCAAACGATAAAGAAGAAAACAACGAGAAGGAAAAGTTAGGACATTGAGAGTTTATTTTAAAAGCGATGCCTAAATGCATGAAAATTGGAGTGATTTCACACATCCTCTGCCGTACTTAACATAATCTATGGCCTCGAGGGCAACAGATTAACCAAGAGAAAGTGGCAAAAAAGGAGGCAATAAAGTCACCAAAGTTGAAAGACAAAAACTGTTTCAGCCCAGTAAGTGTTGTGAAATTTCTTTCTTATGTTGAGCAGGTAATTTACGCTGACAGCCCGGGTATTATAGCAGAAGTTAAACGTTCTGCCTTAGAGCAGAGGAAAAACGGCAATGGTCGCCTCTTCTAGTATTTGCTGAAAAATGCACGAAACGGAAAGTGGGACCCTCTGAGATGGTAGAATCAAACGCTTATCGATTTTGTGATCTTATGAGCATGCAACTGAGGAATGTTCTCTTGCACGCACAGCTTCTGTCACCAGTACTTGCTGGCACACATTTTAATGACACTAGGTGAATTCATATTGTTACCAATAAAAAACGACAAGCTATTACAAAGTTATTTGAGTTTGCGTAGTAAGTCACCCGCAGTCACCGCTCAGTCCTTTTTTGAAGAGCCTCCCCATGTGCTGTTGTGGTCCTTTTAACGCGTTGGAGGAAGGTGAAGACTACAATATTACGATTCATTGACATATTTCATTTTTGCAAAAGATTTATTTCGGGATTCGGTAAGGATTACTTATATGACCTCCCCCCCCCCTAAACAGGTCATAAGTAGGGAAAGTAGGGTTAAGTTTACGAGTAAGGCTAGGTTCACTTTTAGCGTCAAGGTAAGTTACGGTTTGGAGGGGGGGGAGAATTAGATTCAAGCTTAGGGCTACGCTTTCGGTTTATGTTAGGGCTAGTGTTAGGGGTAGGGGATGGGAATATTTACCTGTCCAAATATTATGCACAAGGCCACATTTATTACGTAGGCGCAGCATTCCTATTCCCGTGTCCTTTTAGAGGGCCAGTTACGTAATCGTTACCCGGGACTCATAGTATGATAAAAAGTAGAGTATGCATTTTGTGTAGGTCTATTGTTAGTGTGCAATATTCCATGAAGGCAGACAGAGGTCAGCAAATGAAGCTCCACGGCATCAAGACAAAAGTTTGTGCGGTTCATCGGTGAGCAACTTTAAAGCCTCGTTTTGACACCATTATGAATTTATATAACGCTGTCAGTTTAACAATATAAAGGCTAAGGTAGAGAGTAATCTTCGAATTACCGATTATTTTTGCCCACACAATTGTTCGTCACCGGACAGTGGTGGTCCATGACATCCACGCACCGGTTACACTGACCACAGTGCTTAGCCCGCAGTGGTTTCACACATCCGCAGGTGTGACACAGTCTTTGAGCCTTTTGCCTCAGGCTACGCGCCCGCCTCTTGAAGGCACCCAATGCGAGAGGACACAACTGTGGTTTGCCATCCCTGTCTTCTGCCGACGGGAAAGGTGCCGCTGCAAGTTCACGGCTTTCTAAAAAAATCTTCGCAGCAGACGCTAGGCTGTCAGCGTCATCAGATTGTATACAGACAGGGACCAGAAAGTGCAGGAATAAACACGGGAATACGTTTGTCTGCAGAGCCATCTAGCTGCCTCGGATGCTGTTAGCCCCTAGCGGACCGGATGGACTCCAAAATCACAGGTAATGAGGCGGCGTGGAAATTATTAACCCGGCAGTTTACTGTGGAATCTTAATCGACAGCAGCAGTTACTGCTCGCTTAAAAACCTGAGCCGATTTGAATAGTTTAACGTGAATTACTAACGCTTCGTCCCAGTCTGCTGTCAAGCGGACTGGGAAACGTTACTTATCTGAACCGATGACCGACTATTTGAAAGAACTCCGATACTTTGGACGAATGCCCCCTCTGAAGGCACGAAAGGGTTCCCTTTTAATTTGGTTTGGAGGGAAGCCTTGTTTGTAGATAACTTCAAGTAGGACTAGTCGTAGGCCTGGAGGTATGAATTCTTGCGGAGAAAAACAAAGCCACACTTTTCAGGACGTGATCACAAGGACTGAGAGTGCATTGTTCTGACATTTTGAAAGCTAAAACGCTATTGCCGGAGAAAGCAATAGCACCGAACTCATCAGTATTTGACGGTGTTCGTGGCCACACCCACTGGTTTTTACTCAAATTCAGTCACGTGGTTGTGTCCTGACGTGCCACATCAGCCGCAAACAGTGAAATGATACCAGGAAGAGCGGTAGGGGCTACGGGTCTCCATAATGCAGTCACGACCGGCGTTTGCACGGGCGCCCCTTGCCTCCCCAAAACATTGCCTGGATTTTGTCCTTCGCCTTTGTGTACGACCTGACTTGAACTGCGCTTGGAGACTGATGATGGTGTGTTTTCTTTCCGGGAAATCTGCTTTTTATCTTTATTTGGTCCTTCTTTCATCCCTGAAGGCAACTATTAAAGGAATCAGAGGCCAAACTATACAGTTGCGCTTCATTTTCTTCTTCCCTTTACGACAATCTCCAAATGTTGTGCCAGGTAGTTTGCCGTCTAATCAACTGTTAAAAGTAGTCGATATTCCTGTAGCTTTGATTTTCAAGGTGTGATTAAACTATCCTGATTTAGGTTTATTCAGAGACTGCAAATTGCAAGAAAAGTAATAATTGCGAGATAAAATGTTTTTGCAGCGTGCAATTTTAATAAGCAGCTGTTATTTACTGAATGCCTTCCTCTAGTGAAAAAATCTTTCCAGCTATAAAAATACTTCTAGGCCAAACTAAAAGGAATGATTACCATCTATTAAATCAATGTCTAATTCAAGTTCTTTGGCTTGTATTATTAAGATATCCATTGCAAGGTATGCAAAATATTGTATATGAAAGTAATGAAGCCTTGTTATACGACTGATTTGGGTTCAGGACACTTGTAGTCACCAAAGAGGAGACATTTTACGGTTTAAAGTTAAAAAGAAGGCTAACTAGATTTATTAGCATGACTATTTGCATTGAAAAACTGTGAAATACTATTTTAAACATGATAAACGACATTGAAATTATCCTTACCTTTCCAGTCATTTGTGCGAACTCATTTTATAGAATGAATACCACGCAATGGTTGGAAGAGTCCGGATTATAAGTTTCACAAATGAAGTCTAGCTTATGAACTCTAACGTATTCAGCGTTTTCAACTAAGCAAGTCCCAATTTCTGAAGCTTATAACGCATGCTACCAGCAGTCTGATAAAGTCGAACGGACCATAAGGAAATTAAAATGAATCGTGGATGAAACGAGAGAAAATGCGAGAATGAATCACTAAGCATGGCAATATCAAATCTAAAAGGAAGTATGGATATCATGTTTCAACAGGAAATGAAATCTTAAAAGCATACAAACGTTTCTGGTTCCAAGAAATCAATATACCTAATTAATGATTTATTAAGGGTTGCTTCAGTAAAGTTGTATGCACTCAGAGGCCGAAAAATGGACATAGTTGCTGAAGACGAGTTCCAAAAATGCTGGCTAAGCTTAAATTTATGCGAGTCTGAATAACTTAGTTAGCGAATGTTTTTTTTCCTGAATAGCTAAATAGCCAGTATGACAGAAGCTGCAGTGTTTTGTTATTCACTGCATTCTTAGGAAGGTTAATCATTGTAGAATATTCAATCAGACAAGAATAACAACCAACCATCACAATTCGCACACTTTTCTAGAAATAAAACGAATCGAATTGTAACAAGCGCGCTGTGAAGTTTTGTTCCAGATGTTACCGGATTTGGAATAAAGCATAGATTATTTGGTTCAATTATCGGGAGAAGACTTAGCTGGTTAATGGCTATAACAGAATTTAGTTAAACGCTGGTTCATGTAGATTAGACTGTGTTGAGCTGACTGATGTCATTTGAAAGGTAGGTGCGCCCATAAATGACAGAAATAATACCGAGAGAAAACGTTTCACACCTCTTGCATAGAGCCTTCATATTCGATTGTATTTTGCGGTAGGTAGCCTGGATCTGTTACATATTCCTTGAAGAAGCACACCCAGAGGATGCAGTTGACCAGAAAGAAGATGATTTCCTGTTGAGGACTTAGTCTGACAACAGTGTTCCTCACCTGGTTAAGCATTAAAAATTTCATGTTAAGAATACTTCAGAGACGATTATCTGTCTGACTTCAGCGCACATTTCGATTCAAAAGGATGCATAGGCAGTTGCAACTTTACCCGAGCCTACGAGCAGTGGCGAACCAAACAAAAGATCAGAAGAGCAAAATAAATTGAGAGTTTTCACTCATTTGGTTCTGCAGCCCACATGACAGATTGATTAAGTGTTCCATAAACTTTCCAGTGGTTCCCGACATATGTGAAAATGCAAACCTATTTTATAGGACAAACACATGAAGGATACATCCAATTTTCATTCTAATTTTCTTGCAAAGATCAGTGGCACACGAATATAGAGAGAAAGAGGAGGAAGACATCAAAGTCGACCCAAATATAATAAATTGCACAATTTCCTCATCATACACAAACAAACGCACTTTGGAAGCTTTCCAACTGGAGGATTAACCGAGTAAACTTAGAGTTTAAGAGACAGTTGTGGTTACTCATTGTTAAGGCGATATGTCAAATCTCTTCGATGTGGGCCAAGCGATTACCTCTTTCTAAAAAGTTAGGGAACAGATCGTGCATGGCACGCGTAGATGGAATGGTTAGCTTTGCCGGCTACTGTTCCCACATCCAGTTCCAACCACTTTGACATTTATTTATAACTCAAACACTGTTGATGTGAGACAAGCGAAGGAAGCGCGGTACAATTCCGTCTCATCATAAGCAAATTCACACACGCGAATTGTTACTGCGTCATCTATGAAGTTGTCTGCGGCAGCCGAACCATCGGTCTGCAAGATTTTTGAACTACACTTCAAATATTTTCCGCGAATTATACTGATACTAACTTGCGTGCCCGCATAAAGGGACTTTTTAATGAACACAGAGTATTGAAGCAGATAGAAATTCCATTGCGCAGTTAATGCGTACCACCAGTGAAACTAGATGCCAGTAGGCTATAGGAATAATCACGCAAGCGTGTCCAAAATTTTCTGAATTGTAAATTTATCACAAATGATTAAATAACCCTTTCCCGGGTATTGAATTTGCGGGATACTGCTCTCGGAACATGGGAAAGAGGAGTGTGTGCTTTCTTCACCCTATCTATAAAATATAATAAAATTTATGCAGACGTCGGGAACAGTAAACAAACACGTAAGTGTTAAGAGCCGGCAGGTGACAGGTGCAAGGAAGCACGACGTTCGATAGAAGTTGGCATAAAGCGCGGGTCCCATGCTATCACTTTTGTTCAGCAACATTAAGCCAAAAACTGAGTTAAAACGACCGTTCAATGTAAAAAAATTAAACGATTGGTTATTTTCCCCTTTAATTGATAGAGAAATAGCAACAAAGAAAACGAAAGTTAGTTTTTTTTAAATGAGCGAGGAATTGCACAGAATAGGGTTGATCATTCTCCCTGGCTGAAAATATACCATTTAATCTCACTAGATTTCATAAATAGAACTTCAATCTGGTGCCTAACATGTCAAAATCATTCAAGAAGAGCAGACAAATTCAAAATCGGATCATTGTGTCCAACCGAAACGAATAGTGAGGAAGTTGTTAACTGCTTCGCTTTGGTGATTACGTTTTAAAGAATAATGGGTCACATTTTGTACCCCCGCGTACTTACGATCCGTAGCAGTCTAATGTCAAGGTCCATTTTTGGGCTCGTTGTATAATCGGACGTTGTATTGCCTAAATTTCACTAAATCTGTGTTCGGAATCAGCCCATCATCCTTAAACATCCTTAATTCCTTAGCCAAATATCTTCTTCCAGTATAAAAGTGTAGTGAAAAGAATTTAAATTCTTGATTGCTTATTACAAAGGAGGTGATCTGGTATTATTATTAACAGACCCTGACTACAGTTGAGTACATTGTCGAAAAATTTATTTTACTGTTTAATAATAACAGCTGGAAGTGTACAGAAGGTGTGCTATCTAATTAAATGTTAACCGAAATTCTTTAATTTCTTCAAGTCTAAAAGTTTACTTAAGTAGAGTTGGAATATTATTCGTTGCGCATTATCATCCCAAGATATTGCATTAAGTTCAGGATGCCGGCTTTTGAACAAGCTATTGCTCAACCACCTGCACGAGCTGCATTCTTAAAAAAAGGACTACCTCATTAGTATGAAATATTCGGTGATGATACGCATGAAATCATTCAAGAAGTCAACGTCAGCAAATTTACGTTTTCGATTATTAATCGTCGGGCCTGTACAATAATATAGGGGAGGATAGATTACGAAGAGTTTAAACAACCAATAAACAGTATGGGAGAAAGGGGTTGAGGGCGTCCACAGGGGCTTTGGCGAGGGGGGGCTGGGAGTTAGGGTGAGAGGGCGACGGGAGAGAGAGGCATCTGAAAATGGGCTACGTGGCAGATGAGAACATGCATGTGGGGTTAATATTCGGTTGAGGGGGCCTTAGGGCCCGTTAGAACGCTTGCTACTCTACCCTACCCTATAACATTGTACTAGACTGCCGATGAATCATCAAAAACGTACGTTCACCGACATTGTCTGCTTGAATTGTATGAAATAGTGTCATCGATGTTCTCTGCCCTTATAAATTCACATATATTTTACAAAAGACGTGACCAAAAAGTATTCTTTCTTATACTCATTTGGTAGATAAGTACGTCTGTCTTACGTATATTTTGGAACAAAGGGTATAATTGGGTCTCTATTTTTTTATAAATTGCTGAATTATTTTAAAGCCAACGTACTATTTCACTTGTAACCATGGTTTTCAACCCACACGCTGCATGCATTTCATTTAAGAAAACCACACATTTATTGACGTTTATAGTCGTAAAATTATGCAATGGATGTGGATAATATTATATAATTTATAGGTGACATTAACACATGGATAGATATGGTGTATTACGAATGGATATTTTAAGGTCCTAAATGTTTCCTGATTAGAAGCTTTTTAAAACCAAAAGATAGCTTTTTAAAGTATAAACTTTGAAGACGTTATCTGCTAAAAAATGAGTAGGAAAAGGGTATTTTTGCAGTGTTGCTATAAGCATAATTTGAAAATGTCATAATAAATAAAAAAATCATTATAACCCAGTATAGCTTTCACAGACTGCCGGGAAGGAGCTCGTTCAAAAGCCTGTATCCCAATTTGACTGAAATAGTTTGGGATTAGGCTGCGTGGTATTTAAAATTACAACCATACTTTAGACTTTTTCAAATCGAAAACAATTTTCGGAATGTAGGTTGAAATTAAATGAGATAGTCAAACTGATGTAGTTTAATAGAAAAACCACGAACATTTCAAGTAAGTACATAAGGGCGACTTATTACTGAAAAAGTACGCAAATTTTAGATCATTTGATCTCAATACATTCCAATTTTACATGGTATCATCGAACGCAATTTCAAAGGCCATCAGCACTGTGCTAGGGTTTGTGAGATATCACCCGAAATTACTGTCAAAAAGACCATAAACAAGAGGAGCTTCAAGGACTTAAGGTATTACTCTTGCGTGCTGCCGATATTTTTCCGATCATTTTATTGCACGGGACGCGTGTTTCTTAGAAAAGGCTGTTGAGAAAGTTCAAAGTGACTGTTTGCGGTGAAAAAGGAACTGGAGTCCAATATATAAAATCATGGACCGTAGAAAACTGGGTTAAACGTATCTCATGGTAGTTGGACACTAGAACTAACACTGACTGCTGCAATACGGAAGATTGGAATTCCTTTGGAAATTAATTCAATTCAACCTAACTACGTATGCACAATTTCAATAATTCATACTATCAAGGTTTTCTTAATAACAGGGGCAGCGGTGACAATTTTTTCCAAATCGCAGAACCTCCGCAGGGAAACTGAAAGGACAGCTGCATTGGAAACAAATTTCAACGTACCCGAAACCATAAGTAGGGATACATCCAACCAAACGAAACCATGAGCATGTAGGTAAATAGTACCCTTCGACGGCCAGGAGATCCCAGCAAAAAGTTTCTACAAGTGGATAAAAGACTGTATTCATGGTCTTGTTTACAGCCTGTCAAACTGTACTACATTTTGTTGACCTATCGCCTCGCATGATGCTGAATTTCAGAGTCTGGATTTTGAGAAAGTTTTTCTGGTTTAGTGTATTCTTCGTTTCAAATTCATCACTGTCAAACTCGCTTGATCCCAAAAATCAGAAACAATGTTAATGACATTTGGAATTTTGCAGTTGATGACCGGGAGATTAGAACGATGTGAAACAATACTAAATATTTAATTCATGCAAAGCTATCCCAGATTTTTCAACCGGCATAGATAGTAAACGTATAAGCTAGCAGTGATTTGTCTTAAAAATAAAGAAAGCAATTCAAGGATAGTAGTTTATATTTTTAATAATTCTAATAGATGCAATAGAGTTTTTGGTGCACAACATAGAAATAAGATACTCAGCTTCATAAAAAACTATCAACTCGCCGTATATGAAAGGGCACCAAAGATCTTTCTGAAGTTGAATCTCTTCCAGCATGATATTTGTGCTTATAATAGCGCACTATTTCGGCTAGTTCATAATGTCCGGACCTAGTTGCCATATCTTCAGCTCGGTTTCCCTCATTATTCCGAACATCCAAGAAAATAGCGTGGGGATGCATAAAAAATTCCAGATTCTGGCAGCCAGTTCCCACACGAAAGCCGATGGAAGATGCAAAAATTCCGTGAAGCATCGCCAAGGCGGTTGCTGATTTCCCTTTACAACAGGAGAGATGAAGCGGTGTGTTGCCTCGCTCATCTTGAAGCGAAAATGCCGGCGGATAAAAGCGAAGAAGGAGACTGCAAAGGTTCGCATTACCTTTTATAGAAGAATATAAACAACCAAACTGCAAGAGTATGAACTTAAGTTTAAAAAATATTAGCAAAATACGATAACAAATTAAGAAAAATAAAAGTACAAGCTTTAAAATTGAAAACTACCAACTTAAAAATAAATGGAATTGAATATTAACTCGCTCCCAAAATTCACGAATTAAAATCTACCCTTCAACTTCGTTAAGCAATAATGAGTAGGAAAAAACAAAGGGACTAAAAATTGAAACGAATGTACCTGAAGATGCTGCAAAGTGCAGAGGAGTACATTGATGAAAATCCAGCGCAGTAGCATCGGCTTCGTTTAACAAAAGAATAAGAGCTGATTCAGCATCCCCAGCTTTGGAAGCTTAAGAAATAGCAAAAATTGCACAGATGAAAAATTTGTGACAGTAGTAGCATCTAACAAGGTAAGTTCAATGGAAATAATCGTCTGGTGTAAGATCCTCACAGAATTTTTAAGTTCATTGATGTCTCGACGAAAAACGTTTAAGATTTAAATCTTACTTACTTTCTGTGAAGAGTTTAAATGAGCACCGCTTTCATGAAGCAGGCCATAACACAGCAAAAATCGAACGGAGAAAAATTACAGAGGCGGTAGGTCTGCGTCGAGTTTTTGCAAACTATTTCAGACCACGAAATCATAAGGCAATATTGCATTCATCCTTTAACATATTTAAAGGAAGCTCGAGTAACAGATGCTCAGTAAATGGTGACGCTTATCATCTAAATTTCCTGCAAAATTTAAACTCTACTTTTAAAATCTTAGAAAAAGGATGAAAATCAGCGCTCACGCAAAGATGGCCGTTTTGAAAAGAAGGTAACCTTCAAAGGGCCCACATTGACATTACCTTGAGTAATCCAATGCCAATTTAATTTTTACCGGAAAATGGATTAAAAAGGCAGATTACCATAATGCAGTGGTGTGCATAATTCACTGTCCACTGAACTGACATCTCCCACTGCTTGCAACAAAACAAGTGTGGTTTCAAAGCTCCTATGCGAACAGGCAACATGAATTGGTTTCTGTCCAAAAAAATTAAGAATATCGCTATTGATTTTCAAGTTTCGCAAGTATATCAGAGTTTCCAGTGAATTCCATCGGGAGGACCAGTGTAAAAGAGTATTTCCAAGTGAATCGGCTGCTTGAGTTAATTGAGGTTCTTTATCAACCAGACTTTTTACAGTTTTAAAGCCTCTTAGGGTGTAATAGGATGCGTATCAGGCTACCCGTGTTTTATGGCTCTGAAGAGTTTTGCGGTTTTAAGATTCCAGTTAGCTGGAACTCGACCATATGTAACACTCGATTCCACTGGACGTAGGGACATGAGATTCCGCGACTAAAGAGGACCTTCACATGAGGAGGCTGTTATCACAACATTGGCACTTATTATTAGTGTAGTATGATAGCTCGGAAAATTTCTAGTCTTTAAAGCTAACTGAAAACTGGAACCATAATATCGATAAATATCCTGAAGGTTAAAGTATTGGATTGAGAAATGAATACCAGATTCGCAAAGGGTATTGAAAAGCAAAGGGTTTCGTTATTTATTCGGCATGTTCGCTCTACCTCTACGACAAATATCAGTCTCCAGAGAAATTGGGAATTATATGAAAATAATAGATCAAATCTACCAGAATTAGTTATACCTTTCAACTTCTGAATACATGTATCACAGTTTTTAAACCAGGCAGGGAAAAATGCACGTCATGACAAGCAGCGCTTTCACCCCAGTCGATGATTGTTAGCAAGAATGTTTTGAGTCCTTAGACCTTCAATTCTCTCGCACGAGTGACATTATAGTACCTTTTATTCTGCACATAGCTCACGTCTCCTCAGACAAATTCTTAAATATTTGGAAATTCCATTCACTTCAATTAGGCCATACCACACTGAATTCGTTCGTATGATGTTTTGCTAAAATTAATGACAAATCTCAGATGGGCCGAAGCCTCAGTTGCTAGTACATTGCACTGATATCGAAGGGATAGAGGCAAGTACTGAAAATGTAAAAACTATTCAACCTTCAGTCAATTTTGTAATAAGTTGTCATTTGACGTGCAAATAGTTGAATTTAGATCTCCGTCTAGAACAGGTCCCGGCACGTCTTGTACTGCGTATGTGATGAAACGCCACTACGACCCATTCCCTTACTAAATTTATCTGTAAGCACAAAAAGTGAGTTTTCACTCACTTATACAACCATTCACTCTCGTGCTGCATTACAATCTTCCCCTGATCTGATCTGAATTTTTTTAGAAACCCATGAACCAATTGATTTATCTTTTATACGGACTCTCTCCTAACTCATGGAAGATATCTATTATTCTTCCTTCCTTTAGGTCAGGATGTCGTTCGGACGTTAAGAATTATCGAGTCGTTCACAAAACCCAGGCTCTAGCAAAACATCGTGAAAAAATTATTTTTTAATCAAAGTCTCGACTTTTGCCTAGAAAATAAGCTTTTAAGCAAAGCGCAATATGGTTTTCTACCTGGAAGATCATGTGAAGTGTGTCTTTTAGCTTTTCTTTACCACGTCACTTCCCTTCGTAAGGAGCAACAATCAATGGTTGTTATCTACTTTGACCTTTTACAACACAGACGTCTTCTGGTGAAACTAGAACCCCTCCACATCCGGTCTCCTCTCCTCGACTTTATTGTTTCCTACTTGTGTAACCACAGCCAGAATGTCTCAGTGGGTAATGGCTACTCAGCGCCTCAGTTGATCATCAGTTGCGTTTTTCAAGGAACAGTTCTAGGTCCCGTCCTCTTCCTTCTGTACATAAATGAAATTTCAACTCTACTCAAATATTCAAAAAATTCGTTTATGCTGACGATCTCAAGTGCATTTATTCATTTTCTAAGGACACTGCCAATAGTTGCATTGATAAAATCAACACTTTAGAAGAGATAGGATAAGCCTTGGATGATTAATTGCTGTTTATGTTAGCTGTAATATAACTGCGATTTCTGAGGGAAATCCCATGACAGCAGAAATCGAAGTTTTAGCTTTAACTCTTACAACTAAATATGCCTGGCCACTGGCTTTCAACGTTGCATACGGTCCTCTAGACCAGAAAGTCGATATTGATGTCATTCTCCTAACGGAGCTGACCAAGAGTTCCTTAAACAAAGATGTCCTTATCTGCGGAGACTTAAACGCTCGTAGTATCGACTGGGAAACTAAACCTGTTTCGGTTCCAACAGATATATTCTGTCATAGTTTGCTTGAGATGGCAGGTGAAAAATTACTCTTCCGAAATGTATCATTCGGGGCATGCGTTAGGACAGGACAACTTTTGAATTGACTAGACCTCGTGTGCACCCGAGACGAGGATAATGTGCGGGAATTACAAGATCTACCGCCAATGGTTGCTAGCGACCACGTTGTACTGCTCTTTGAGTATTCCGTATTCTCCTAGCCTGACTCAATTAAGCAACTGGAAGCAAAAATCTGGGACGGAGGTTCTTCCAGCCTGCGCACGCAAATATCATCTATACGATGGACAAGCATATTAAGGGGAACTGTTGACGAATGCTGGAGAACGTTCAGCCCGTTGGCTGAAGGAATAATTAATCTTACGTGTCCTCTAAAACGAAAGGAAACAAACAACCGTCCGCTGTGGATAAACCGCAAACTTCAGATCTCTTTTTTAAAAAAGGAATAAAATTTGGAAACGGTTTCGACTGAAGGGGAGTGTCGAAACTTGCAGGAATACAAACGATAACGGGGTGCCTGTAAGCGTGAGGCAAACTAACCCCGAAGGAACTGTGAGCTAACCATACTACAGCACTCTTTGGAGCATCCCACGATCATATACTGTTATATACGCTTTAACCAAAGAAATTGTGGCTTGAATTTAGCGCTGCGGTCTCAAATTTTAGTACTGGAAACGGATGACCAAACGAAAGCCACAGCCCTCTCTGTCTTCTTTCAGTGGGTATTATTAATGACAGAAAGCGTCTTCCGCTCCCCTACTTAGGGCATCTACAACATTTGGAAACGTGAGCACTAGAAAATAATCTTTCCTTCTCACCCACATTGCTAAGGACAGAATTACTCCACCTGAAGCCTGCCAAGTCCCCCATTCCAGAAAGAATTGATCCGCATGCCACTGGATAGTTAGCCGACGTACTATGTGAGCCGGTTTCGATGATATTCCAAAAGTCCATGGAAGAGGGC
Source organism: Schistocephalus solidus (assembly GCA_017591395.1). Taxonomy (NCBI): domain Eukaryota; kingdom Metazoa; phylum Platyhelminthes; class Cestoda; order Diphyllobothriidea; family Diphyllobothriidae; genus Schistocephalus; species Schistocephalus solidus. Next base: position 61,165 of record WEDG01004817.1, on the reverse strand, counting down.
GAACTACCAAAGGAATGGAATACTATCCTTATCTCGCCGATCTTCAAAGGAGGGTCCAAGCTGCAATTGAAAAGCTACAATCCCGTTAGTTTAACCTGCATTTCGTGTAAGGTCATGGAAAAACTTATTAAGGGGCATATAATGAAGAATCTGGAGTAGAAGAACCTATTATGCGCTGCCCAGTATGGCTTTCAATCTGGTCATCATGTCTTACGTGTTGTCTCTAATCGCAGGAAAAATAGACAAACACCATCGCCCAAGACCGTCCATTGGATTTCGTTTTCTTAGACACCAAGAAGACGTTGAATAGTGCACCTTACACCTTTCAATGTTACAGTGATCATACCGAGTACAATGGCCGTACCATATTCGTGCGGGCGGACACATTATTAACTGCATAGAGATGGACAGTCATCGGAGTATGGGTAAGACAGATTTCAATAGGATTATAAATGAGCTTATGTCCATAAAATGGGACGATTTGCATGTGGGAAACTCTAGGAAGACTGGTGATCGGTTAAACCAGCCTCATTGGACTTGATTAGGTGACGTTGTACACTCAGTATACCAAACACCCTTCGTGACCCTGCCCCTGTCATGGAAGAGGATAAGAGACAGGTAAGAAATAAAAATGGAAGTTTGTTCATGATGACATATTGAGAAGTTTCTTTACTCAAGACGTGGCGTCATAGCAGGAGCTCGTCGGACAAGCAAGAAATAATTCAAGAGACTGAAAAGAATTCTCAGACTTTTTTCGAAGCATAAACAGTCGACTGAGCAGTAAGCCTCCAGTATTAGTGCTAAGAATTCGTAAGTCAATTTAGGTCACATTATTGAAGAAATAAGGCTTTCGCCAGTGATCTCCCTATGCAAACGCAGAAATTGCGATAAAATAAATATTTTAATCCATAATTCTGAAACATTTGAATGAAAGTTCATCAATATGTGTGAGCCCGGAGCCAGCTGCCGCTACGGACAAAATCTTCATTATACATATAGTAGTTTCTGAAAGAACAAACTCATCAGGAAATCCGTTCTATGCTCAAATGACCCTCTACGAGGTGTTCCGTTGGACGTCCGTATGTACGAACTTCATCTGCAGTTTAAAGGGATGGCCCCGCCGACAGTCCGTTCCAGAAAATTTGAAGAAGTATCAAATTCTAGGGCGCTCGCGTGGCCTCTTACACTCCGGTATGTTTGAATGAGATCAGGACTTATTTGCCTGAAATTGAGAGGAAACAAATCAAATTCAGCTTTGTTTACTTTCCGACGAAATTATTACTCAAACCTGGAATAAATCCTTCTGAACAAACCTTGCCAGGTTCGGTTTGAAATCTGAGATGAGCTGAAATCCATCAGCCGCTGCGGAATAGCCACGTAATATTCCCAGGCTTCAACTGGAACTCAGTAGTGTAGAGTGCGTAATAATTTACCATTCTTATGACACTGGTACTAGCTAAAAGCTCATGCTAGTACTGGTGCTGGAAGTAAAGTGAATAATTGCGAAGTTAAACCAAAGCCAGTCAGTCTATCTTCGTAAGGTATATATCCCAGATTCGTATCAATCTTCGTAACTCTCGCCTCTACACTTTCCAGCTCTAGATAAGCCTTCTTAGATCACGGAACCCAGGCCTTGACGACGTACTCAAAGTGAGATCAAACGAATACACCTAAGTTTTTATAATCAGTTCCTTATCACTTTGCAAAACGTTCATCTTGGCGCAAAAAATACCAATATCACGCGTTAAGCTGCCTTTAGACACTGCAATGATGGTTGTTCTAGGAGGCGGTTTGAAGACCGAGGTCCTGCTCGCCCTCAACATTTGAAAGTGGCTGCCCACCGAAAAGGTATCGGAAGGAATCATCCCCCTCACTGGTCCGTCTGGTACGGCGTCTTAGGACCACACACTTGTCAACGTTAAAACGTAAGAGCCAACGAGAGGATTAGCTGTTACGTTGGCTGTGACTCCTGAAGTGCGTGCTTCACTCCATCAGATCTGAGGGCTATCCAGATTTGAACATCGTCAGCAAAGTTCATGGTGCTGCAATCCAAGTCGTTGATAAAATCGTTAGTTTGGACTAGGAAGAGTAATGATCCTAAGACTGAGCCTTGAGGGACATCGCTTAGAAAGGGCGTACGGGTTAATTTTGAGGCATCGATACAAACGGACTGTAATTTAATTGTAATAAAATCTGCGATCCATGTCAGAAGTTATCACGTTATTCTAAAGTCAAATTATTTATAGTTTAGACGTTTGTATTGGACGCTGTCAAATGCCTTCTTGAAATCAGTGTAGATGTATTGCATTCGTTGATTAACGCTTGCCGGTTTCTAACGGAACTCACTTGTTCCACTCTGCCTTGAGGCTCACTCTCGATTTCCGCCAGCAGCTGCAAAGCAGCTAGCAGTAGAATAGGCAGGTGAAAATTGTTGGAAAAGACAAGGGAGACTGGACTGGCCATTTCTGGCTTATTAGCCTCAATCACCCAGTTATACCCGACCCCAGGTGGTGCACCACCCAAGGATTGCACCCGCGACCCTTTGAGCAGAAGTCCAACGCTCTAACAATTGAGCCATGGGCTCGCTGTTTTACTAATTTAGATCGGGAATATTGATTTGCATTCGTTTATGAACGCTCACCGATCGCTAACGAAACTCACTCGTTTACCTCTGCCTTGAGGCTCACTCTCGATCTCCGCCAGCAGCCGCTTAGTGGGTAGTAGTAGGATAGGTAGATGAATATTGCCGGCAAAGACAAGAGAGACTGGAATGCACATTTCTGGCTTATAAGCCTCCATCAGTCAGTCATACCCGACCTCAGGTGGGGCACCACCTGAGGATGTAGATTTCGTCAGCCATACCATCTTCGTTCAGTGCGCGAATACACTGCTCGGTCGAGAGCAATAAGCTGAGAACAAAATATTGGGTCCGCCTTACGCCGTGCTGGAGGCCTGTGAATAATGTTTGCTCCTCCAAAAACTTAATTGTTGACTTTTTACGTATATTTTTCCACATTTTATAGCAAATTCAGGTTAAGATGATGGACAGTTAGTGTTGACATTAGCTTGACCCTCGCCCCCTGTGTTTTGGATATGCATTTACTGTCTTCCATTTAGATGACAGTCTCCCCAATTAAACTGAGGAATGAAAGATACGCGCTAGTGGTTTGGAAGATTCGCGCGCCGATCCTCTCAAGGAATTGACCGGTGTATCGTGCAAACCGGATGAGTTTTCTTCTTTGAGATTCTGCAGCTCCACTTCCACGACAGAAGTTAAGAAGAGTTGAGAAGCAAGCACCGGACAGGAATTTGCAAAAGCACTGTTAGCATTGTGAAACTGAAGGTCAGTTTCTCTAGTGAATATTGAGGTGAAGAACCGACTCAAGTTTTCGGCATTCTCACCATTTTCAACGATTTCTATCCCATTATTATCCTTACGTACTGCAATTGGTGCCTTTGGGCTTATTTTCAGCCTGCTGTCTAAGTCTCGCTTCGTCTGATATTGCCTGTAAACTGGCATTAAATACAATTATTATTATTATTATTATTATTATTATTATTATTATTATTAATCCTTCCCGATCGAATGCGCTTTCGATCACATTTCATTGGCGACAAAATTCCTCGAGGTTTCCTGGTGACCCAGTTTCCCTGAATATTTTTCACTTTTATTTATCTTAATGACCTGCCTGTTTAGTTTTCTTCCTAACCAGGCAGGGCGACTTATGGTTTTGTGCATCATCTCTTGAAAAAATGGCCCACTCAGGTCTTGGAAAATCCTCCTGAACGATCTCCAGTTATCCTCTGGATCCCCTTTGAACAAACAATCACACTTCATGGGTACCAATATGTTCTTCATTGCATTAAATTTTGTCTTCCAAACATTGCGCTAGCCTTCCGTTCTCTTTCATCGTTGAGAATAGCGTTTGTAATTCTACTTTAACGTAGTGTAGAGGTGCACTGGAAAACACTTTTTCACTGTTAGAGAAGTCCTTCATAACAACCAGGTACAGGCAATTGGCTCTGTGTTGCTCTCTCAGTCCTGTTGGAGACTGAAAATTCTGTGCCATAGGGAGGTCGAGTGTGGGGTCAATTAGCTTACAGCCGAAGGCAGTAGGCGCACCGTCAACTTTCAGATTCTCCCAGTCTATTGCCAGTACGCTGAAATTTCCAGCAACAAGAATCTATTGGTGGCTAGCTTCTTCCATGACTAAATGGAAGGACGAATCCTCAGTTGCACTCGGAGGGTTTGGTGGTTTGAATACCGTCAGAAGTTCTAGCCTTTGAGAATCACTCTTATTTATCTTTATTCAGACAGAGTCATATTCAAAGATGACGGTGTGCGTTCGTTCAAATGACAAAATTTCTTTACATACATATACAACCACTATACCACCTTATTTATTTTGAAGATATCTGAGAATCGAAATCTTTGTATCGAAACCTCGGTATCCACGACTTGCCTTTGAGCCATGTTTCCATTAGGGAAACGAAATCAGGTTTTCGGTCTGAAACTAGCGCTTCGAGTTCGCCAATTTTCGAAAGGACACTTTGAACATTAGTACACAAAAATCATTAGTTGGACTGAGTAACTGTGGTATGCAGGCGTCTGCCCATTTCGTGGGATTGAATGACAGAGCCGTACTGGTGCCAGTCACACCCGAATGTTTAGGGTTTTAGGCTTTCTCCAGAACAATTACATGTGGATATATATGATTTTGTCATGCAGTATTCGGAGATCGCTCTTGCCAGGGCTGGGTCTCCTGGAGAGCTCTGCTTTGAGCGGATGAATAATGCGGCTGGAAAAACCATTGGGTGGAAGTTTCAGAGTATCGGTTTTCTGTCCAACAATAGCTAGGCTTCTTACTCGTTCTGAAAGTTTCTCTTCAGCGGTCTTGGTTGGCCTGACTCATCCCTTGAGTATCTTATTTGACCCATCCAGCAGGTCTTTAAAACTGAGACGTTCTCGTTCCTCTTCAGGAGGGATTTGAGATATGGTTGGAATAGTTCCACATCTCCATGCATTCTTACCTTTGAGGTGTCGGAAGTAGACTCAGCCGTGCTTGTGATGCCAATGCATTTGCTGCGATCCACTTGAGGGCCCTCGTTGTTGTCTTATTTTCAGCGATTATATTATGGTAATTTCAGTTGTCATCCTCTTCTGCTTTCGGGAAGTTATTTGGGTCACTGTTTGCGTCTAGTTCTGGGCTTAATGAGGGTCCTTGTTCGGTTGTGACCTTCAACAGTACAGTTTTTGCTTGCAGTATACTTTAACTCAGCTCACTTAAACTAATTTTCTGGCCTTATCTGTCTTTTGGGATGCTTGGATATCTTTTTTGTTTTCTGATATCCTTACCGGTCATTTTTTTACGTACCAGAGATTGGTTAACGGTTACGTAGAGTCCTGTAGACGCACCGGCATCTTCCTCATTGGTTGGTACAGCTGAAGAGACTATGTTTACGTTTGTTCTTTTGTCAACCCTTAAGTACCTTGGCGATTTCTGCTTTACGAGGAAAAGGCGAGGAAGTCCCTCCAACATCCCTATATCCAAGTTACGCCCGGCATATCCTTCCCAATCTCCAAAACATTTTGAACGAGTTTTAAGCATGTCGTTATCGCTTAGTCTTCGTAATTGACATCCAGCAAATTTAGTAAACGCTTGGATCGCTTGAATCGCTTAGTGGGAGGTGATTTTATAGTAGCCTGTCCAGAATTGCAATCATTCATATAGACTAACACTTATTCCACTTAGAGAGTACAGAGTCCTGCGATAGTCTATTGGTAGCGTCACTATTTACCAAAAACTGGTGCCTCCAAAATAAAGAGAAAATAGTGCAGCCAAAGAGTTGTGAATTAAGTTGAAATCAAGTGGAAATATTGCAAGAAGGCATAGGGAATCGTATGAGGCTGCAAATAGTATGTAGAAATGGAAAATAATCTGGGGCAAACAGTACCGCATTATCTTTGGATGAATCACGGTTTATACATATTCTCAAGTAAATCTGGGACGCAATGAAAATGATAGCCGTTATGGTCCTTTACTACATTTTAAACCATGATGCGGCTCCCTATATGGCTCCCTGCTCTCTTTTTTTGATATATATTTTAATTTGGATGCTGTATAGAACTCTTATTCACTGAATTGCTTGCTCCGGTAATAATGTTGTTGGACTGTAAAAAGTTCAAATGACTAGGAAAAGCTATCCTAGTGTCGTACACCTCCTATAAACTTCAATTTTGCTGAAAAAAACGTATGCACAGGACACAATTGGCCTAAAAAATTTACTCTTTCTGTTTCACACTCAAAGCTGCATTAAATAAATATTCCGAGGCCCGTTTCCGTGAAGTACAGTCAATCAACGTCATCATCCACATCTCAACTTTGCCAGAGCTTGCAAAATTTTGCAGAGTAAGTCTTCTATTCTGTATGATTGTGAAGGTATACATTTTTGTGTCTACCGTGTGGGCCTTTTTTATCGTTTTAAGCTATTACTAAAATCTGGACATCACATGCACTGGGAGCATCAGAAATTTAATTCATAAGCATTAACAAAGGAGCCGGTTGTGAGTATGTTTCGCGATCAGCAGTAGCAGAACCTAAGGGGTTATATTGTTTATTCGCAACAGCTATGACCATACTAAACTAGTTAGTAAATGGCTGTTCAATCCCCTAAAATTAGTCTATGTTCTGTACCATTTACTTCTCCTCCTCCTCCTCCTCGCTATTATTATTCTCCTCCTCATCACCACCACCGTCATCATCATCATCATCATCATCATCATCATCATCATCATCATCATCATCATCATCATCATCATCATCATCATCATCATCATCATCATCATCATCATCATCATCATCATCATCATCATCATCATCATCATCATCATCATCATCATCATCATCATCATCATCATCATCATCATCATCATCATCATCATCATCATCATCATAATCATCATCATCATCATCATCATCATCATCATCATCATCATCATCATCATCATCATCATCATCATCATCATCATCATCATCATCATCATCATCATCATCATCATCATCATCATCATCATCATCATCATCATCATCATCATCATCATCATCATCATCATCATCATCATCATCAATATCATCATCATCATCATCATCATCATCATCATCATCATCATCATCATCATCATCATCATCATCATCACCACCATCATCATCATCATCATCATCATCATCATCATCATCATCATCATCATCATCATCATCATCATCATCATCATCATCATCATCATCATCATCATCATCATCATCATCATCATCATCATCATCATCATCATCATCATCATCATCATCATCATCATCACCATCATCATCATCATCATCATCATCATCATCATCATCATCATCATCATCATCATCATCATCATCATCATCATCATCATCATCATCATCATCATCATCATCATCATCCTCCTCCTCCTCATCATCATCACCATCATCATCATCATCATCGTCATCATAATCACCACCAGCATTAGCATCATCATTAAACCATTATTCTACCGTCCAAACTCAACTTTGTCCGTGCAGATGGGGTGGCTTCCTTTGGATAGACCTCACAGGCACTTACACATCAAACGACTGCTTACCTCCATTTTCTCGTCAGTAAACATGCAGAGTAGGCCGCTCTCGCCCATGAGTTAGCACATATAATTGACATTTTTAGAAATTTTGAAAAAATTGATTGCATTTTTGAAATTTGGTAGTTGAACCCTCGCACACCTTCTAAGCAAAACTGACTCGATAAGTGAATGCAATTACAATGTGCATTTTTATAGGTGATAGGACGCGAGCCCTTTGTTAAGGTAGTAGAGCGTTCGGTTCAAAGTTCTTGTAACTGACGCACTCGGACTCAAAATTCATCTCGTCCCAGTCCGGGTATATGACTCGTTGATTGCGGAATATAAGCAAGAAATGCCCGTTTTTTGTCCATAGAACTCATTAACAGACATACTCCCACAGAGTCTGCGTGCACAAATTTTAGTTCAGCCAATCATTACTCAGTTCGCAATCGTACAGAATTGAGCGGAAGGTTCACACATAACGGTTGACAGGACTTCACACTAAATTTGGTGAATTATGGAATTCATCAGTTAATTTGTCAGCAAAACAGTTTTGCTCTATTTTTAAACATTTTTTCGCCATTTATGTTTACGTGGAAGTTAGTACGCACGTTAAGAAGCACAATAAAAGTCGTGATTCTGAAGTGTTTTTGCAAAGGTGTTGTCGCCCTTCCTCTCTCAGACTTTGCACGAACAAGCCAAATGTTGTCTTATTAGCTGTTCAGGCAGTACATGCATCGCTCCGAGCATGACCTGGTGTAAGCTCGTTATCGCTAGCATTTAGGCGCCCAGAGTTCAGAGCTTTGGCAAGAACGTAGGATGCGACCCAACTCGGAGAAAAAGTATAGGCCAGAGCGATTACCTTAAGGAAATTCGGAAGCAAGTCATTCGGAATTTCGTAACTATTTCAACAACTTTAGTGGCGTTAGACGAAGCATTGCCTATATCACACACTTAAACAAACGAGGCATATGGGGATTTAAAGTATCCACATTTCTAGAAGCTATCGATGCATTTATATTTAACTGACTTTTCCAGTGCAGCAGCATCACGAATTGTAATTTAGTCAGCAACGCGCTGTCGAGCCACAAACTAGCATGACGGGGACCCTTGTCTTCAATTCGGCATACGAGTAGAGCATCATGCTGCATGCCAGTTAAAAGGTTATTAGTCAAAGCCGGGACAGCCGATAACGCTTACTCACCATGTGAGGCTGTTGGTGCCATAGAAACTAAAAATAGCAGCACCCACGAATACATCTGCGGAGAGTGAAATTTAAACGTTTTTTTAAAAATCACCAACAAGGCACTTCACAGCATAGCAACGAGACATAACATTAGAATGTTGCCAAATTATCAGCATACTCCAAATTGTGATAGATGGCCTAGGGGAAAATCGTCTAGGTAGGGGAGGCAGATGGGTCTGCGTTATGACACGCCAAATTTCATACCTGAAGCTGACTTTCTGCTTTCACTGCAGGCCAAGCTCTGGAGCATAATTAATAAGGGGCTTCAATAAATGTCAATTTGTGCACACCATCTAAGGCCTCCAAACTCCCATAAACGCTTGAGTGTAAAATTATTTTAAAAAACAGCCCCGGGAGCTTAGCCAGGAAAAATTCTACTAGTGGCTTATAAGGCGAAGGGGGAGCGTATGAAATGATTGAGGTGAGTTACACTCTTCGGCCCCAGAACTCTATTTATAATCAATATCAATTTACCAATGTTTCACCTGCTTCCATCCCGGACATTTCGGTCAGGCAAACAGCAGACGGCAAATGTAAAGCGAGATCCGCTTTTTTGTTAATTATAAGAAAAAGGAGACAGGAATGACTATAAACGACTTTCTTGGAGTACCCAGTTGACCCTAAATCAACCCTCTGATCTTGATTGGTCTGAGATTTAAAATCGGATTGGTAGTCTATCAGGACACATGCTGACAGGCTGACATATGCTTGTTATCTGGGACCATAGGCCACGTGGTGCAAATGACCAAAGGTTTGGAAAAAGTGCTTGACGATTTGCCTTACCTCTGTCCAAACCACTGGTCTTAGCGGACAGGAGTAAGAGTTTTGATTGCTGACTGACAGCTGCAAAATAAGCCATAAAAGGCTATTCCTTTTCCCCTTACCTTCGAAAAAATTCTTGATGCATTAAGGATGGCTTCTGCTCAGGCAAACGCCTACGAGGGTTCTAGTTTGACGCATCAAGGCAAAACAAACTTGGTTGCCAGAAGCGTCACTTCCACTTAATCGTACACATCCTGCGCTAGTACGGGCACAAATAAGGTTTGAGCTAGTGGAGCGATCTACTTCTGACCAAAATCAATTGGCAAGGTACCTAACAGTTATACGACCGTGCATGCGAGGTAATACAAATACCCCCCCACCCCTACTTGTTGTTTTCATCATCAACAACAATGATATAATTACATGTCCGCGTGTTCAAGTCAACAAAACAACGGTTACCTCAAAAAACATTGCTTATTTCGCACGCACATTTGCCCTGTTTGCGTACAGTTTTTGGTTTCTTATTATTTTCAGTGGTTATTATCTAGGTTCTGTTAACACACATGGTGCTAGTACAACCAACTACGAACAACTGTCCTTTCGCTCTTCCTTATAGCGCACCGTCAACACTGCCCGCTTGATGGGGTAGGCTGCGACTAAGGAGGTTGACTCAGGCAACTTTCGGGCGATCTGAAAGAAATGGCCCTCTATGCCCTCATGTTGACTCGTTTTTGTGGTTTTTAGAAGGAAAAAGTTCAATTTCAAACCGTAGCTGGGCAGTTAGACGGGGAAAGAGAACCCCCAGCATTAATAAAAGTGACCTTGTGCTTAATACCAGGAAAGGTACCTTTTACTGTGTTCTAACCCCAGGGCGGTAAGGGTGACAGAAACCACCCGCAATACAGGTGGCTTTGCACCCGATTCCGGGGAACCTAGCGTTAGGGCTAAGGATAGGCTTAGGGTTAAGTGGAAGGTTGGGGTTAAGGTTTGAGCTTCAGGAAGCAATCCAAAAGGCGAAGATGCGATCGCTGCAACATGAAGTTCATGGGGTCGACATCCAACACGGATGGTAAAATTGCGGCAAATAACGACTCGAACGCGGGCTGTCAAGCCGTCATCGCCTCAAGTACGACCGCCAGCGGTGATCGCGAGAGCTTCTTATTATAGTATGCATGTGATCGTGCGGCTACTGCGTACTATAAATACTGCACACCTTGCTCTGCTAGTGGGTTCGAGTGAGAAACCGAAACGTCTGGCTGATAAACGGCAAGAACACAACATGCGACCCCACTGAGGGAACAGAGGATAGATCAGCGCGTAATAGCGACCGTAGTACATGGCAACCTAAGATTAAACTAACCGCATGCTTACTCCCGTCGAGGATCCATAAAAAAATTGGATCAGGTTTGCTAGGAATGACATCGCGCCTAGTGGTTGGCGTGGCGTAAAGCCAGCGGCTCTTGCAAACCGCGCAAAAAGCCGGCAACGAATTCTAACCCTAATCGATACAATCGATAGAGTTAGGTTTAGTTTGGCGCTCTCCTTTCTTTCATTTAGACCCACCCATAAAACCCCTATTACCACGAGTCCCATCTTACTCGATGACCCATCCTTTGTTCTCTGAATGGGGTCGCATATTGCCTTCGTACCCAATAAGGTTCCTAAGATCGCACCTTCTCCTTCTGGATTAGATTGGTATTAACTGTAGGGTTATGGTTTAGGGTAGAGTTAAGGTTAAGATAAAGGCTACGGTTTAAGCTTTTGTGAGGGTTAGTGTTAGGTTTAGGATATGTAAATGCTTACAGTTCCAGGAGTTATGCGCCGGACGTCTTTTATTAATTAGGCGGGGTGTTCCTATTCCAGTATCTTGTTCAGGGGGTCATATAAGTTATCCATATCCCCAAACCTAACATTAATGGTAACCCGAAACTTGACTGTACTCCAAGCCCTAACCCTTAAGCCTAACCCTACGATAACCCTAGGTCGAACCCTAACCTTAATATTCCTGGAGGTTAGCGCACGACAACACTTATTACTTGGGTTCCTATTCCCGTACCTTACCTGGGGAGGGGGGTAGAGATTATGCTGTCTTCTAAGCCCAGTCCCAGGCACATGGGAGGCGCTGATGTGAGAGCAATTACTCGCTACCTTACATGCGTGTCGTCAGCGTAGGGGAGGAAATGAAAGCAACATAATAGTTTCACGAATATGTGCCACCAACGTCATCTACGGTACGCTGACCGCGTCGAGAGTGTGAAAGCGAGCGGAAATGCTGGCCGAATCGACCTCACTGTCGGAGACAAAGTCAACCAAACAGGCAGGACGACATCTTCGGACATGAATAACCACCCAAAAAAGATGGAAGAGGCTCCGAAAAAGGAAAGCTAATGCTTAAACAATTCGCTACACATCGATCCATAGGACAGATAACGGAAGGAAAAGCCCAGATGATTGTGAAGAGAAAAATAAAACATATTTACGAAGCATATATTGACAGTAATTTAAGGAATAGAGATCAAAAAGGGCGAAATTGGCCACTATAAGACACTTCTCATTGACTGCATACGTGACGAACGCTAACTGGTAAAATTTGTCAGAATATTGGGCTTTTTGCGATAGCTTGATTCATTGCTTACCCTTCTGTAGGCCAAATTGGAAGCCAACTGGAGGCCCTGACATTTGTATACCGATATAGCAGCAGCCTCAGTCGTATTTAGGAAGGCACTTTCTCAAAGGGTAACTTGTAGCAGAATTTAAACAGTTTATTACACGATAGCCAAAACCACGCGCAAATGGATACGCGTCAGTCCAAGACAGCGCGCATAAACCTAAGTATAAAGTGCTGAGCCGAGTTCAATAAAAGGTAATACATAAAGAGCTCATAGCTCATAGTTTAAAGTTTTTTAATGTGCACCTCACATAGTATTGCATGGTCGTTCCACCAAGTTGTCATTCAGTGGACTCCATAACCTGAGACGCGGATCTAATTCTTATGAGACGCCGGTGAACTGATGTGGCGACAACCTTTGTCAGTCTACCATGTTGAGTAGCTATTAACTCAATCTGTGATTTAGATCAGTAACTATTCCCAAAGAGGCAGGGTGGCGGTCAGCTTTCGTGTTCATGTTTTAGAGACGACCGGAGGCGCCATTTAATGAAACACAATTTCCGCGTATCTCTAGGGTTGGCCATGGGAAACACACTTCTTACGAACAGTCACCAGACAGTACACAAGGTTATAGATGTAATAATGCTAGATGTGCGCGCACTGATCGGTTACGGGCCTCGCTCGTCCCGCTGTGCCTTGGGGATCATTCTCGAGCATCGCCAGCAGCCGCAGAGCGGCTAGGGCTAAAGGCAGAATGATGATTCCGACAAAGATAAGGTGGGCTGGAATGGTCAGTTCTGGTTTCTTAGCCCTCATAAGCCAGCCATACCCAACCCCAGGTGTTGCGACACCCGTGACTCAAACTCGCAACCGGTTGGTAAGCGCCCATCTAGCATTGCGAAAATTCCCGATCAAAATCGACAGGATAACGAGCTCGTGGAACAGTGGCTTCAAGAGTTGGATTTCTAACAAACAGGTCATGAGTTTGAGCCTCGTATGCCGGAACACCTGGCGTTGAGTATGGCTGGCTGAGGACGGCTAATAAGTCAAAAATGGCGATTACAGTCTTCCTTGTCTATACCGGAATTATCATTCTGTAAATACGCTGCTGTCAACACTCAGATTTGCCTGAAGGTGGAATTATTTCGTAGATTTGGTGTTCCCGTGGTACGCAAAGTGGCTTAGACGGGCGATCGCAGGGGAAATTCATGATTGCAGACGTAAAACACCGATTGAAGTGTTCAGAATAAATGTAACAGTAGGGATGCCTTGTATGGCCGCCTAAACAAGACACGGGAAAAGGAACCGTCTACAATACATGTGGCTTTTAGCCAAATTTACAGGGAAGTCGTGTTTAGGATTAAGTTAAGTTAAAGGTTAGGTTTTCGTTTGTGGTTAAAGTCAGAGTTAGCGTTAGGGTCAGGATTCGGCTAAGGGCTAAGATTTTTATCGTGGTAACTGTAGGGTTTTAGGTTTAGGGGAGGGCTAGGCTTAAGATTAAGGTGGAGATCTGCTTCGAGGAAACGCGCAAACTGCTCGAGGAAATTTCGCAATTTATAAAAATGTAGCATTCTGGAAGATAACCAGACCTTAACTGGTAATTGTCTTCAAACGCATCTTCCTGGAAGCAGGGTATTCTGTCAATGAATTTGTTGCAAAGTTTGGTCAAATTAACACACGCTTAACCTGACATCCGAGGAGTAAAGCTATTGATGCAGGAAAGGAACTCTCCCATATTTGCAGACGTTTCCAGCACCTCACTGAAAAACATTGGTTCTTAGTAGACAGCTTCCGTCGAACCTATCCATAGTACTACGCACAAGCGTGGCTCACATACGACCTTGTTAATACCAGAGTTCCGGAAACAGCCCCTTCCGAAGAGGCACAAATTTGTTTTGTTGTTTTCAATTCTGGCATGCATAAAATGCCAAGGACGGTTCAGCACTGCCACTCTGAACAGTGAGTACTATAAAAAGAGCTCGTGGAAAGGAGCAACAAAGTCAGCTAGATAAACAATACAAGCCCTTATTCTTTTTCCCACAGTCATCAGTGAATGTCCTGAAAACACTTACGAGTTGTGTGAACCACCTCGAATTTCAAGATCTTGCTAAACGCCCCTTATGGATTAAATGACATAACTAGGGAGGCTGCTCCACCATGTATCTGAGTGCCATTTACGAACTCTCTTGGATTTATTTAAAAAGCCGGGCAAACCAATAAAGCATGAGCTGCATGATGTGGATCTTTCAAACTAGATGATCGAGAATTAGCTTCCATTTTTTCATTGTGTGAACATCTAAACGACGTTAATCCTCTTTACCCTACCGTTCTGTAGATGTTATGCACTGGCCCTGGCCGGTTTTCCCTTGTTCGAAACATTTTTTATTCCTCTGAAGTAATGCTTTTAAGTGCCTCCAGAAATTTTTTCTTAATCCCTTCTACCTTCTAAAAAGGCTTTCCCTTTACGTTGTTATTTATTCTTTGGAATAAGAAAAAGTCGTTAGAGGCTAGGTCGGACAAGTAGAAGCGGGGAGGGTGAAAAACCATTGTCATGTCGTTTTTGCTATCAAAACAACTGGTTGATTTTGTACGCTGTGTGGACCGGTGCGTTTTCATGGTGAAGCACCCAGTCCCCCGATTACCACAATTCAGGTCATTTTTTACTATCTGCTTCACGCAATCACTTCAGCACTTGCAAATAGTAATGTTGGTTCACTGTGTGCCAAGAAGAACAAATTCAACGTGAACGACTGATTCCATTTCGAAATAAAACACATTTTGATGTCAACGTGTTGCTCCTTAAAGTTCTTCATCGTAAGCTCACCGAGATCGCTGAGAGGGGCTTTACGGAAAAAATCTCTCTGTCCACTGCGATGGTTTCTCATGAACGCTAGTTGATCACTGATCAAAAAGAGTATCCAGTAAAATAACCCTAGCGGGAGATCGAAACGATGTCAACCCACTTGCCTGTGGAAAACAATTCTCACTTTTTTGGGTACCCCCTGTATATATGCTCTCGCAGGTAGCAGCATACATAATGACCAGGCACGATACTTTTCAGTGTCACGTTGAGGCTATAAACCACAAGATTTATTTTGGGTTTTGACTTATGGTCTGGCGTGTTTCTTTATCTTATTGCGTTTTCTCTTTCATCAGTTTTTGTGCCTTTGCTCTGGTAATCTCATTCGGAATGCCCTATAGTGTGTTTTGTCTCGTGATACCCAACGTTCGTTCCCCTCCAAAGTTTTTCTGAGTTTGGACCCACCATAAACCAGAACTTAAGTGAGCACTACAGGGCTTAGTCTGGATAGCATATGCTTACTGAGCCAAGCCCTAAACGGGTAGCCTCGTAGCGAAAAGTCTGCATGCTATGGCCTAAAATATTACTTGGACTACGGAACTGTAAGCTTAAGATAAATGACACCCATTTCCGTCTATCCTACGCAGTAAGCATTCCCATATTCCAATAAAATGCGCAATGTGGTGCGCCAAACCTAATAAACTGGCAATACCTTGATCATTAAGGACATGGTATACGGTTGGGCTGGGTTTAATACACAAGAATCATTATTAAATTTATTTCAGAAAGCATTTTTCGGTTAAGTTCTTCCTCGGGTTAGAGTAATGGGTGGGATTAAAGTCAAGATTATGTCTACAGCTAGGGTTTGGGTTGGGGTTAAGATAAGGGTTAGGTTTAGGCTTAAGGTTATCGGTTTCTGACCCCGACCACATAGCATATCCTTGACTTTTTGTCTAAACTAGTTATACAGTTTTCTTAAATGGGTCCGCACTCCCAGTAAGCACGTAAAGTGTTAAGGTATCAACTCATACACCGAGACACCGTGGCTTCTTACTGGGAATACCTTAGTAGTTAAGTGTGAAATTTGCCCTGCTTCTAGCTTTGCACATTTGTACTCTCTTATTTTCAGGGAAAGATGGACAAAAAATTTCTAACCGATAATTATAGGTAGTCTGGTTTCCTTATAAAAGAACAGCAAAGATGAAAAGTGATTTTTTCACTTAACTGCACTATTTTATGCTTTCCCTAGTATGAAGAAGGCACAACTTATCTCAACTAACTTCAGTTTCCTTTTTCTCTGTGTTTTATGAAGAGGTCACAGAAATACTTTACAGTAGCTGCGAGGGACTATTGTAAGAATCATAAAATTCTGCCATAAAGCTGGTAGGTCTGCAGACATATTAATCAGTGGTATATTTTTAGTTTCCCATAGATACGGATTGAAAAAAACACAACTCATTTGTAAATGTCTAGGAAAAGTGTTTTTATTCAAACAACATTCAAAAAATTATTTTATTTTTCAGATGCTAATTGAATGGTGCAAAAAACTTGACGATTAAAATACTATTTCATGTTACAAAATATCGTAGCTTGTGGAGCCTTATAATTAAATGAGAAATCAATGCTCTGTAGACTTAGTTATTAGGATAAATGTTTAAAAATCATGTCCCTGGGCAAATTTACGGACTCATTGTTGTCATAATCGAAAGGAACTTATGAAGAAGGTTCACGAAATAGTCGTTGAACAGAATACATGTGACATTTTACAATGACGCGGAGTATTCTAACTTAATTTAAAAAAGGAACTAGTTCACGCTGTTTAAAAAGACAATCCAGCAGTTGGTGCATACTGAACGATTATGATGATTTGGAAACAACTTATTAAACGTCAAGGAACAATGATTTAATCTTAGCGTACTCCTTGTAAAAATGTACACAAAGCAGATCATTTAAGAAATTTTGCAAGGTAAATTAAACAAAACGTACGGTTGTTGATAAAATAAATCAGAAGATAAAGCTTTTAGGTTTTAGGAAATTAGACAATTTATTCGAACCTTTTCAACAGAATTTAACTCTCTTGATCACAGGGCGGGTGCAAAGAAGGACTTAGAAAATAATATGACAGCTCAGGGGAAGCAGAGGGCCAAAGTGTTATGTGTTGGAACCGGGTCAAATATCGATCACACAAAGGAAGAGTCATCTAGTCGGAGAATAATGGACAAAAAATCAATTCAAAATTTCAAATACGTGAAATTACATAAAGCACATTTAGTCACTAAGCCGGCGAAATATTAAATACACATGAAGCCGAAGCCAGTGACCCAAGGAAAGAGCCCAATCGATAACCCCCCTTTTGACTATAAGGATTTTGTATTGCCATATTTAAATGTGAGGATAATTTTTCTAATTACCTAACAGTTCCGAAAGCCACTTAGCTTTGACATATTATCGATTAAAGATTATAGTAGACATAAATTGTAGGAACATCTTAAATAAGTGGATGCTATGAAGTTCAGAGAGAGAGAGATACAGAGTTCCTTTATGCCGGATATTACCACCCTTTTAAAAGAGCCTGATAAGTAAGATTAATGTCATTTCTATCTGTTGTAGGCCTTGTGGTGTTCTTCCACGAACGCTTGCCTAATCGCTTGTGCTACTTTTTCAGTCACCCAAGAAAATCTCAGATTAAGCAAAAATCGACGTGTATTCCAAGCTTTGGACCTGTAAAGCTATTAGTGAAATTATCTCCAGTTTATCCAGTTCGTTAAATTTTTGGTGTTTTCGCTGAGGTGCCTGAAATTGATAGGCTTAATCTTTTCAACTGCTAGTCAATTATTAGGACAGAGGTTGGAATCATACCGAATAAGTTGCCGAGAAAAATTCATCGCCACATACGACACTGCTTGAACCAAAAGAACTAATGGATTTTATTTCCTTAGGTTTGCTCAGCCCCAACAGTTCCATATAAAAGTCATCTCCGTTTAAATCATGTTTCATCGAAATATATGAGACAAATTACCACTTTCGAATTTCCAAGTAACCCCTTTCCCGTTTCTCTCCAAATTGGATGTTGTAAATTCACATTGATGTTTAAACGGCAGTTCGACCGTCGTATTCCGACGATGTCTTCCGTATGCTCCACGGAAGGGTGGTGCAGGGACAGTGACTTGCGCGTGATTTAGCTTTAAGTGATAGTAGACTTGCATTGCATCTACCCCACTCTCTCCTCCTCCCCCACCTGATCCCGATGTCATGAAAGAGTCAAGAAGACCGGAAATGGGAAAGGGCGCATGCGGCCGGAGCCGCCCCTGGGCGTACCACCACACCTGGCTCGGATCCCACTGAGTGGGAGTGCCATAAAGGCCACGTTAAGAAGGAGCCATTACAGCCTGACTCTCAGACCACCAGCCAGCCCCTACACACAGCACACATTCGACTGACTGCGAGGTCTGAGTGTAATTGTCAGTTGGTGACCTTGCGCGTGAGTTAATTTTAAGTGATAGTAGCCTTGCGCTGCAGCTACCGCATACTCTACTCCTCCCCCACCTGAGCCCGGTGCCATGACAGAGTCCAGAAGACCGGAGCTGGGAGAGGGTGCATGTGGTTGGCGCGGCCGGGGCCGCCCCTGGGCATACCACCACACCTCTCCATGTTTGGCAATTGTTAAAGGAGCGCAACCCAAATAACGCCTGCCATGCCCTGATGTGACCCCCCGTGTTGGTTTAACGCATCTACCACGTGGCCCGTTTAGGGAGCACACACAAAAACACACTCAAAAAGAACCGATTGATATTAATGGCTTTTCCTGTACTTTGGAAATCGTGTTCTCTTGCTGTCTCCGTCTTATTTTCTCTCAAATATTTGTAGCCCCGAGGCGATTAATGGAAACCATCTGCCTCCAAAGTATTTTCACTTATTGGACCCAAAGGTCTCTTCGTTTAGAAATGTCTACCAGTTCAATTCAGTTTGCTGAAGAAAAAAACGAACGCAAGCCTCTGGGAATCAACGGCTTTTGTAGGCAAAATGTAGGTTTGCTGCTGAATAATACCTTTAACGGTTAATAGTAATTTCAGTTAATTTTAGATTGTAAACAAAAAGCACACAGTGTGTTCCACCTCTAGGGCGATTATATGTAACCACGAAACGAGTCCTTCAACTAGAACGTATATTATGTGAAGGATGATTACTTCGAAAAGGCATTGTTCTCTCGTGATGCGAGCAAACACTGAACTGATCCAAGCCTGCGATTATATAGTTCGGCTTGGTCGGCAAAAGTCTCTAATTATCGAGATGTCTAAGGTTAAATGTCAATAAGGTATGGGATGTGCAATTATGATTTATTTTCTGTCATCACCATGGGTTCGAGAATGGCTCAGTTCATCTTTAGGCATTGAAGACAAAGGCTCTAACCCCTGAATTATGGGCGGTCTGAAATCGTCATATCTCTGAACGCCATCGTCATGAGCCTTTAAACTGTCTGACAGACAATTCCTTAAAAGCCCCCCAATAATGTAAAATATTCTCCAGAGGAAAATCCTTAGGACAAGGATTCAATTACGTTTTTTGTACTCCTATGCTGGTGAGTTCTTAATAGAAGGTTCCTTCAAGTATATTTTAGAAGAGCTGTAAAGCTATGCCATGTTTAGTTTAGACAACACTAGCGACCTGCGGTCCGTAGAAGGTCCGATGATACGACAGATGTAAAGGGCTTAGCTTGCTTTGCTTTTATCCACCAAACAACTGGTGCATCGTAAAAAACCCAGTGTCAGTGTAAAAACCTTTTCGAACGGATGATATTTACGGGACGACAGGTAATGATTATTACGAACGCTTCTCAGCTAAGCCCGCGCATGTCAATCAAATGCACTACATATATTATTTTGGGCATAGATTTTATGCCATCGAATACTTGAAACATTCTAGCCAGTGATGGATAAACTTTAACAGGCATTAGCTTGTTTCAGTAAATTTGCTATAAAAATGAGGGGTGGTGGTGATCAGTTAAAATGTGCAAGAGTTCGATGATGAATTGCAATAATTTTCAACAACGTTAGTAGATCATATTTTTGGGCTAAATCGGTGGGGATGCCTTGCATAACCACCTAAACAAGACACGGGAATTAGAACCGTCCCGCGCGCTTAAAAGAGCTGGCCTTACAATAAATTCCAGGAAGAGTAAATATGCGCGTCTTAACCCGAACACTTACACTAAGATAAAATTAAACTGTCACCTTTATCCTAACCCTAGCTCTACTCTAAACTTAAACCCTACAGTTAACATGATACTAACCTCAACCCTTAGCTAATCATGACGCTAACCCCAACTCTTCTCTTAACCTCAAAGTGTAATCTAACCCTAAATTTCACCCTAGCACCCACCTAATCCTCAACATACTTTTCCTTGGAATTTAGTGCAAAGCCACATGTATTGTGGATGGTTTCTTTCCCCGTGTCCTGTTTAGGTGGCCATACAAGACATTTTTACCGCTTAATCCATTAAACAGGCATGATTAGGCAATGCATGTAGGCGTTCCTTTACCTGGGTGCTTCTACATGACAAGATAAAGTACGAGGGAGGATACTTTCATTTACGTTTATTTATTTTCTATGACAAGAAACTGCCGCAGCTGCGCTGAATTTTGGCAGTATTCGTACACTCATCGCTGAATATTACTATTGCGAGACTTGGTGATGATGAGCGAGACATTGAAAGGTGTGCTAGTTAACCATCCTTCAGTTTTCTATGTAAACCTTGGCGCTGCCAAGACCCGGGCAGAGGCATCGAAATGCTACCGTATGCTCGTGTCTGCCTCTCGCCTGGACAGTCAACCGGTCTAGGGTTTCGGTCAAAGACCATTTGAAAGGAGTAGCATTTAGTGGACGATCATGTTCCAGTGGGTACATTAACCTAGGTGTTAGGCGCTCTACCTGAAGTGATTAGAAAATTTCGACCAGAGAGATAATTAAACTCTCTGAAACTAAGCATGAAGGCAGTTAACGAATATCATGCTAGTTAATAGGGGCTTTGGGCAGATTTTAATAATTCATTTGACCAAAATGCGAAACAGTCGGCGGTCTCAGTGGGATTCGAGCCCAAGCCAGCAAAAGGAGGGCTTTAGTACAGCCAATGCTCTAGCCGATTGAGCTGTGAGGCCCCCACCCGGAGCCGTCAGTCAACCAGCCTACTGCAACTTATGTGATCCACCAATTCTGATACAGTGAGCTGAATCCCACCGAGACCGGCGAGTTTTTCAAAAGTTGGTCCAATGAAACATCATATTAGTCTTATTTATTAATCTACGAAAACCGAGAATGTGGTAACTTTTTGAGTAGGCATCCACAAAGGCAGCTTTTTAAAATATTTATAATTGCAGTTCTTTTTTCATTATAATTGTTTTCGTCTTCTCCTATACCTGCCTCGCGTGTACGAGACTGGTCATGTGAACGGAAGGACATGCACGTTTATGACAACTGTATTAAACAAGACCGACCTGCTGGCGACTCAAAATTCCGTAGTTTTGTTACTGAATTTCAACAAAACTTTGATGGTTCGCCTACTTGGGAGCCATCCCTGTGTCAGCAAGATTCTGAGTCTAATAACCACCAAAACTAACCAGAAGACATCTAGGTTGTAAACAGTCTGTGTTTTGACTGAAACTTCAATGCAAACATTTGTATTTAATAGACAACTTGTATAGAACCAAGGCAGACCTAATTGTATATTAAACTACACCGGTACAATCTGCGTTGGCACCGTCTCCGAGTAAAGCTCCAAGGGAGACATTAGAAGAAGTCTTGAACATCCGTGCCACCAAGATGTATTCCATGAGTAATTGGAGTTTGCCTGGTCAGGTATGGCTGGGTGGACAGGACTAATAGAACCCTGTGTACGCAGAGAGGGATTTTGTGCCTCTTGAAACCATGTTGACTGGTAATCCACCATAGTTCGTCAATTAGAGTGGCTGCAATAAGTATTTGGACAAATGCACTTTCCCACAACAATCAGTAACAGGAAAGCTGGGTGTAAGCGTAATTTTAGCCCACATAAGAGATTACGATGAAGGATCACTTGAATCTACCAATCCGACCCCCAAAACAAAAGTTGATAAAGCAGCAGTTTCGTAGGCAGGTTAACATAGAGCTTACTCACTTCGTATCTCATACTTAGACGCAAGAAACGCTCTCATTGAGTTGGAAACGCTACATAAGCACCAATGCCAATATTGCCAATCGAAACCGTCAAGATAAGCCCCGGTTCATTGACTAGAGCGTTGGACTTCTAATCAACAAATCGAGGGTTCGGGCCTCGGGTGGTGCACCACTTGGTGTTGGGTATGGGTGACTTATCACGGCTAATAAGCCAGAAACGGCCATTCCAATTCCCCATGTTTCTATCAGCAATATTCATCTGCCAATTAATGCTAACGGCTGTGCGGTTGCTGGTGGAACTCGAGAGTGAGCCGCAAGGCAGAACGGGAGGACTAAAGCACGTAACCGATCGGTGAGCGTTCATCCACCAATGGTACTACATAACTTTTGTTATAAGATAAGAAAGTACTTGACTAGACCAGATGCATGGAAGGAATTTTGACTATATGGGACATTTTTCTGTCGGCATAGTTAACACCCGTTTGCTTCAGATCGCTTTTTGAAGAAAAATGTTCTGCTTTCAAGGAAATAGGCCTGCAACACGCTGATTCTTAAAATACAATATTTTCTTGTTTTTCTCTGTGTGAGATCCATTACGATAAAATGAAGTCCCAAGACACTGTTTTTTTAGTGAGCTGTCATCCATCGAAACTACATGCTACATCGCGTACCACGTATCCGTGCACAGATGCCAAAAAATTACAGAATATGCACGATGTGCTCCGATTCGTGAAAGCAAGGCAAGCGTTAGAGGACATCTCCACTTTCATGCCAAGAATTTCCTGATTAACGTAAAATAATCAGCCCATTGCACAGTTAAAATTTTGGCAGGGATAGTTTATACGGCTGTCCCCGCAGCATAGGAGCCACCCGATATACTGGTGGCTTTCCGCTAAATTCGGTTTAGGATTAGGGTTGTCGATAATTTTTGGGATAGGCTCCTTATTGCGGGTTAGGAGATGGGAATCGTCGCCCTTGCTGGAATTTTGCACAAGACCACGCGTATTACGTGCGAGGGCGTTCCTATGCCCACTTCCTCTGGGGCGCACAAAACTGACATCAATCGAAATTCTCATGCCCACGGAGGCGATATTTTGTTCTGAGGGCTTCAAGCATCAGCCTATCTTTACTTCAAATTATTAGAACAAACTTTAAAAAGTGAATATGGTTCAGAAGTTGAATTCGTCCGTCTGGGGATTTGCATAAAAACATGGTTCATTTTACTATGGTAGACATCGGACGATGACTTTTCGTTCTTTACTCATGAAGTTAGGTTTGGTTGTCAATGAAATATCCTGCAGTGCGGCAAATGGGCTGAACTATTTCAGTAGTAGCTTATATTCTTATTTGGCTTTTAAAGCACTATCGAGACCTAGTGCACAAATCCCCGGACTGGTTTATGTCAGTTGTTAGTAAAATTCGTACACAAACGAAAGTGCGCTTAGGGCTTTGTGGGTTGACTAAATGCGTTACCTCACATTATACGTATTACAGCTTCTGATTTTTTACCTTGTTGCCAACTATCGTTACTATTAACACCAGACAGGCTATTCTGAGGTAGATTTGAGCGTTTGATACAGTAGGAATCAGATGTAAGCCGGCTGGCAGAACTGGTCATCCAAGTGTTCAGCGTCTTTATCGTTTACCACAGTTGGTTAAGATGGAAAATATTAATTAAGATAGAGTGGTTCTCACTGATCAGGCTACGGGACATGCTCATTCCCTTGTGCACCGAGCCTCAACCTAGAGACCCGGAGGCAGTCGTACAACAAGCAATAATATAAGTAGCGTGGTATTACCGACAAAGACAAAGGAGACTAGGATGGTCATTTCTGACTTATGAGACATCGTAAGCCCTTCTCTCTAAAACTCAGGTTAGAGAGCGATGAACTGCTTTTAGTAAGGATGACTTATATGCCGCCTGTCCTAATAATCAAGTTGGCCCTCCACCTAATTCCAGGAAGGGTTAATATTCCTCTCTCCCAACCCTAACTATAAAATAAACCTTAACCGTAGCCCTAGTCTAAACCCCAACCCTATACGTAACAACAACCATAACTTTAAACTTAAACCTAAATTCCCAGGAATTTGGCACAACACCGCTTGTATTGCGAGTAATTCCTGTTCTCGTGTCCTATCTATGAGGCCATATAAGTAATCCTTAACGCTGCTTTCTTATCGCATCGTCTAGAAATGCCAAGTATCCCTGTTTTACAACCTATGCGTATATCGCTTGCATTAAACCCTGAAGAAAACGTAAGAGAAAGCGAGGTGAGTTCCTGGACCAAACTGTAGTGTAAAAGCATTTCGGAAAATGCATGTTTTCATCACCGGATTGGTGTGGTACCCGTTCCTGTTGGCCTTGATTAAATTATCCTCGTGGACTACCTTGTTTTCTAGGTATGATCTACGCACGAATTGTAATCTGCCCGTCTGCTGGTGATTAGCTTTGATTTCTTCCTGACAAATCGCCGGTGGACTTGCATGATCACTGTCCCCTTCGCAGCCATCAGATCTACAGAAAAGTGAACATGCTTGTTGCTCTCCCTCGAGGTAGCGGTTGTTGCGTAAGATAGGGTGTAAACAAAAACCCATCAAAGGTAGGCTGGGTGGCGCACAGGTAGCCTTGCATTACATTACAAGGGGGGAGGGGAAGGTTTCGTGCCAGGGTTAGGACACGGGGGTGGATACCACCCTGAAATTTAGCGCAAGGTCGCCTGTCCTATGGGGTAGTTGGTACCTATTCCCGTGTCCTTCCGGAAGGGCTGTTTTGGTCGACTTGGTTTCTTAAGCTTCCCAAGCAATTGTTCATCACGCAACCTGCGGTGACACTGTGCACTGCTGACTGGCAAGTTGCCAAATGGTGCTGTATCGTTCGGCGTTGCTCGCGAATACGAAAATGTTAGTCAATTATCAACACCCCAGGCATTCTCTCCTTGAAATCTGCCAGTCACAGTTAGGGGTGCTACTTCAGGACCCTACGTGCAACACAAGCGATGATCAACCAGAGGATCTCATTAGAGTCTTTGAATTTGCGATCCAGAAGCATGCGGCAGAAGTGGAGGGCTAAAACGTCGTGGCAAAACTTTTTGAGTTACCTCCTCCAGCATAACCCCAAATAATAGTTTACGAAGACGAAGATTGAGAATTTCTGGAGATGGAAAATATCGGTAGCCTGTTGGCTCAATGGGCATCATGGATAAGGTCAAATAGCGGACGAATCAGCAAAGTCCACTAATGGACCGGGGGTTTAATGTGACTTTGAAAGACGGAGAGTTCAAAAAGCTCATAAAAAATAAGCAAGGCGAAGGCACTCCCGACCGGGGAAATGTTGACCGCATAGGACACTGATGAAACAATGGCATAGTTCTACGGAGTTTCCCCATGTGCCCCATAGTCTCCTTGTGCGACACCCAACATTTGGGCTGTCACAGTGGCTCTGCCAGTGACTTTTTTTCCACATTGAGGGTATAGAACGAAGGGTGAAGTCAGACTAAGAGTTTCTGATGCTTGTCAGCCGTTTATAAATGGATATACACGAGGCGACGGTGTAGTTTTGTGTAAGCTAGTCTTTTAACTCTATCCCACCTGGCCTGCTTATCCACAGTATTGACAGTTTCCTCCGAGCAAAGACGATAAAGCTGACTGACAGGTCAAACGAGTGTACGCCAGACATCAGGAAGGGTGGCGGGACGCCTATGCACTAGCCACCTAAGCCTGATGCTACATCCTGTCTCCTCGACTCTGTCATGACACCGGGTTCCAGTGGGTGAGGGATGCTGCAGAAGTTTACGAGCACCAAAAATTAATACACGCACAAGTCACTGAGCCCGCGCACACCCTCTTGTGGGGCACACGGTGGACATGGTCGGAATCGGCGGTCTGATTGGCGGAACGGTTAATCAAGCCTTAGTTGTTAACGGCCAGGCTTACGAGCAAAAGGAAGCTACATCTATTGGCTCGCCTCTGTCTGAATAAGCAGCTGAAGGGGCTCGAGTAGCCGTGCTTCAGCACGTATCCCCCAAATTCTGAGGCAGATACGTCGACGACGCGTTCGTTGTAGTGAAAAGGGACGAAATATAGGCCTTGAAGGAACCATTTACTTCGATTTTCCCGATATCCAGTTTACCACGGAAGAAGTCAACTATCAATACGTACAAGTTACAAAGAGGGGAATACGGGGGCTATAGCGACAACCGCCTAACGCAAGGAAACTGGCACTAGGCTCATACTCAACTTCAGAGGAAATCACCCTGTGGCTGCAAACCCTGTTCTGTCAGAACCCTCTTCCAACGCGTTCACACACACTACAGCGACAACGAAGGCGGAAGGAGGCGATGACCTATTTCATTAAATGGTAGCCGCAATGAGGAAATGTTTTATTTTCAGTTAGGAAGGATAACTTAGCTGGAAAAATCGTGTAACACAAACACCAAGTGCAACTATCTGCGATACATTTGGGATCTGCAAATAGTGATTGGCCTGTATTGGTGGCCTCGCAAATACATCCTGTAAATATTGCAAACCTGGGTCATCTAATACCCTTACCTGTCTCTGATGATGGATTCGACTGAGAATACGAAACGTCAGGCTAATAAAGCACTTGTTTCGGTAACCGTGTCTCCTTCTTCGCGAGTACTTCCTGGAACGTGCCTCTTCGCTTCTATTAACAAATACCAAGATAATTCAGTCACGCCAGAAGGCCAGCTTTTGAATGAGATGCTATTCGGCCGCCTGCGAAGACTAAACGCGGTGACAGATAGATAGCTAAATTAGTATTATAATTTTACCAACCATTTTCCATGCATTCCTAGAGTTAACTCTACTTTACAAAAAATGTACACAAGAAGCTAGTTTCTTGAAATTGTTCTTTAACAGCGAATTACGTCTTCTTCTAGTCATATACTTAAAGAAAGAACACACTTCACTTTAAAAATGTTTGGAAGTATGAGATTTTTTAAGACCATGAGAGATTCAATACTATAGAATTTTATCTGCTCGTTTATTAATACCACTTATAAATTATAGCACATGATTGGTGTTGATTTCCAAATTGAATAAATAAATACGTTGTTTTACTAGGCACCCACAAGAGTACCTTTATGAGATCTGCTGGGTAACATAGAGACATGTTTATGCCTCAGGAGGTCGCACTCTGAACGGCGACAGGCCGAAGTTCTGACTCGCAATACCTTATAGGAAGAACCTCTTGGAGTTACCGGCAAGAATCCTAAAACCCATTTTTGGGGTTGGTGGTTCATCAACCGGAATCAAAAACCAGACGGCAATTCATGCGGCCCAAAGACCCGCTATTAGTGCCAGAACAGTTGGCAGTGGTTTATAGCAGTTTACAGCATACCATGCCAAAAGTTGGATGTCAGTAAACCGTACAAACACCATGGCAGACGATGCTACGAGCACCAGTTTGTAATCAACTGTGAGAATAAGCGGTCTCTGGGCTATGGCTACGTACAACAGTAGACCCACTGCTTAGCCTTAAAAAGCGGGGGTGGTCGGCCAAACTACTAAACATAGTCACGCTGGCGTCCGAAAGTTGGTACTTGGTTGGTACACCCCACCTACCAGGCGCTGCGCGCAAGGCGCCAGTCAGTTCGGTCAGGCCAACTATAGGACAAGCGAGTAAATGCGCGCGGGGCCAGCAGCTGATGCCAGCGGAGGATTAAAACACCACCCGGAAGTCACGTGACCAGCACGGAGCACCGGCCCACGCGGCCCAAAGTAATTCTAACGAACAGCAACGACTGATGGCTCTGTTGGACAATGACGAAGAGGCCAACAAGCAAGTCGGACTGGCTGCAACGACAACGACCGCATAGGGGTACGAAAGTCACGCGAAGCCCAGTGATCGACGAGGGAGAAGCCAAAGCGCGTCAGCAACAAACAGGCGGATCAAAAGTCCTGAGTCGAGCACGCCTATAAAACGAGGCAGTCCAGGAGGATAGATAACAAGGTCGGCAGGAACAGACACCACACCAATCTGATGACGGAAACGTCAGTAAAAATATAGTTTGGTCTACGAATTTGCTTCAATTGGAGGCTGACAAACGGGATAAGATATCTGAATCTCGAATTTTGCGCGCTCATATAAATGTATACGAATCAAGTAAATTTAGTAACAATCCTCCATGAGGAACTAAATAAGGCAGCCCAAAAGGTTTTGCCTGAAAGCCGACGTAAATCTGAACTTAAAATGGCTTATTCCGAAAGATTCACCTCAAGTTCGCGCAATAACTTCTGGGGAAATTAAACATATGAACATTAAAACTGGAGTTCGTAACAGATAGCACACAAGGAACGCCTGAGGAACCGCCCATAAGCAGGACCCTTACAGCCGCTCCACATAGTGAATTGGCGAAGTGTGTGTCTGTGTTTTTAGCTAACACCTGTGCTGTCTGTACGATAAATGACGCAGTATCTGCAAATTACTGACTGCCTGTTGGATATTACGTGGTTATGCCACAGACTCAGAAATGATTTGGTGAATTCACCCCAACTTTGAATACAAGGCAACTCCTACGCCTCCTAAACAGCATTCCGTGCTAACAAGTATAAGGACGCACTGTTACAGTTACTTCGAGGAGAACAACACAAAAGCGTACGAATAGTGTTTAAGAGCAGAAAAAATGGAACCTCAGCATAATAAGTATTTGCTTACGTAAATAAATCGGAGTCTACAAACAATTTCGAAGAGTTTATATCGCACCTAGCGAAACTTTGAACGCTTTCTACCGCTTTGGATGGCCTCAAAGGGAGAGCGGGGGGGATCTGAACAGAGGAAGACAAAATCGAGAAAACGGAAAAAGGCAGAAGAGGTACAGTCCGTGGGAGGGAGGTTGTAGGTATAGAACGAATAAACACGCGATTTTAAATATGGGAAGAGAAGAAGGCACACAGTGAAAGTACTTAAGTATCACGCCAATGCTCAACGAAATGAAGTACATGTGAATGATTCTGCAAACTAGATGGACTAATTTTCCGATATAAATCAAGGTTTACTCAAGACAGGTTGCAAGTTGCGCGCATCCGGAAGCATATCCAGAGCACTGGTGGGAGCAGGAAAAAAATACAAGGTTGGAGGGGCTGTGCACAGGGGAGGACGGCTGTTGGGTGACTTGAATAGGACGAGAAGAAAACTTCCTTAGGTGATTCTCTCTTCGCGCAAAAGTTGAAGCTTTGGCGGGGACGGAGAGCCTGACTCACCAATCAGGCGCTCTGTGGAGAGAGCGCAAGAAAAGGAAATTAAGTTAAGCAGCGTTTAAGATACGTTTATAAGCATAATTAACAAGGCATATATATATATATATATATATATATATATATATATATATATATATATATATATATGCAGAGAGGAGACACGACAGAGAATATGGGTAGATTGATACAGTCTGTTTCGGGCTTATTCTGCCTTCATTCAGCCAATCATAACCCTGACTACCAGCTGGGACTGGAAACACAACCATGCGCTCGAGTACGGTGCAGACAGTCCACACACTGCGTCTAGCAGATGGGTCGTAAGCACTTCATCGAAACCGAAGTTCATCAGTGCCTCACCACCTGTCATTCTCTGTCACTGCAGATCGGGTATTTATTCAAGCGGGAATAGGCGCACACCGATCTAGTGGCTTCCCGAAGCAAAAAAGCTCCGTATGGGTGGCAAAGGTCACGAACAGGCAACCAAATTACCAGGCCGAAGTCGGCCAAGTTATAATTGCAGAGAGGAAACAATAAGTAATTTTATTAGGTAAATTTTTGACGCTGGTTCCCCAGGTCGTCGTCAGACTTGTGGTAAGTGTGCAAAAAAGTTAAAATTTAAAGCGTGCCGGAAAATCGATATGGCTCAGTCCTGCCAATAGCTGTCATTGTGGCTGGACATGTCATTCAGATTGGCTACCAACTTTTCCACTTTTCCTTGAGATTGTTGTACATGGCATCCGTTTTGATGTGCCGATTAAGGCATGAGTCATCAGAAGGAATGGCCTCTAAGAATTCCCGGCCTCTCTTCGATGGGCAGAAGCCAACAATGCGCGTTTTGTCCGATGCAAATTTGTGCCCAGTTTCTAGTGTATGCATGGCAACTTGAGACAGGTTGTCTCGTTTCTTTACAGCCAACTGATGTTCGTGTAGGCGTGTAGAGACCGATTTTCCTGTTTGGCCGCAATACACTACATTACAACTGTTACACGGGATTGTGTAAACTGCTTCTTCTTTATCTAAATAGACAACCCTATCCTTAGGGTGTACAAGCTGGTTTCGAAGTGGAGTTGTTGATTTGTGCGCCACGTAAATTTGGTGCTTCCGCAGGTGTCTTTCAATGAGTTCAGACACGTTCTTAATGTATGGAAGTGTTCGCCAGTTTTTTAATGTGGGCACTTGGTTGGAACAATGTAGTTCCTTATCCTTTTGTTTTAATTTCTGATGTCTCATGCATCTATGTACAAAATCTCTAGGGTAAGCGTTGCTGGAAGACAGTTTGAATAGATAAGTAAGTTTAATTTGAAATACAGGCATCTCAAGATATTAAATATGAAAAGACAAAATTCTTACAGAAAATAGAAACTTTAACGCGTAAATTTTCGAGACTGGTCCCCAGCTCGTCGTCAGATTACGGGGTGTGTACAGGAACAATTAATTAGTAAACCGTGTTTAACAAAGGATTCTACGGCTGCGCGAAATCCGAAACAATACGCGTTAAGTGCATTGTGTCATCCTGTCGTGATTGGTTCTGCGCGTTTGAATTTGTCCTTAACGATTTTGTAAGCGGTATCCAAATCGAGATGCCGGTTGATGCATGCCTCGCCTGGGTGCATTACTTCCAGGAATTCATAGCCTCCTCTGGTTGGGCAGGTGCCAGCAATCCGTGTTTTATCCCATGCAAATTTATGCCGTTTCCAGTGTATGCCTAGCCCCTTTTCATATTGAATATATTGGGATGCCTGTATTTCAATACATACGTACGAATTTCGAGCGAAGTGTTTTGCTTTATGCTCGACGACGGCGAAAAGTGTACAATTCGCGAAACTTTAACGCGAGAACAATGATCCTTTTTAAACCGTTGTCGGAACAGCAGAATTCTACTGAAGTACGTGAGGATTAAACCAGAAATAAAGTCACCCCAGGGCTTTCAAGCCGCTTTCCGTTACGGTTATCAAATGCTTGGAGCATTCATAACAAATGCGCACTCTCGACTTCGTAAATTCAAGGAGCAGAAAGAACAAAACATGCAATTTTGCCATGACCAACTCCCTGTACACGTATTTGAAACACTACAGGAAATCATCACGCACGTCGCAGGACTAGAATGACTAAAAAAGAGAAGCATCTTGGCGAAAAACTGGATGAGAATTTCTCATAAAAGTAAAAATGATGCAATGTATCCAAACAAAGTTATAAACTTATCCTCGAAAGTCCTAACAACAACAGAGGAAAACGTGCTCTGCAAAGGAAGGAAGTACAATTCGTCGGATTCCAATTACCTTGACTTCCTTGCCAGCTTCAAATCAATCATATCGTCAACAAATCTTACAGAATAAGAGCAGTTTGTAATTCGCAGCAGTACTGTGCATGCCTTGAAGAACCGAAGTAAGCACTCAACATTATCTTGCAATGAAAGAAAAGCACTAAAGGCACTTAAGCAAGAAAAAGACATCATCATTCTACCTGCCGATAAAGGAGGCGCCACCACCATCCTAAACAAAGTAGACTACACGGGGAAGATTCTTTCACTCCTAAAAGACGATCCAACATGCAAACCTTTTTCTGCGAACCCCAAAAAATCCCCAAACTCGTGCATTTAAAAAACACTGAAACGCCTTACAAGAAGGAAACTAATATCAGGAGTTCTTGCTAAATCCTTAAAACGGGAAGAACCCAAAAATATATAGTCCTCCAAAAATTCACAAAACTGCTATTCCACTGCGATCGATAGTTTCCTTAATCGGTGCACGGAACTATAAAATTTCAAAGTGGGTAGTTCACCGATTACACCCACTTACAAAGAACTTTGAATACTCCATTGAAGATTCAAAAAGTTTTCTAGACAAATTAAAAGGAGTCACAGTTACATCTGAGGAGGTAATGGTTTCATTCGATGTGGTCTCGCTCGTCATCTCAATCCCTCTTGATTTAGCGAGATAATTCCCCGAAGAACTACTCCAGGCCTACGTCACTGATGTACCTGCCGATGCTTTACTCCAACTCCTAGAAATTTGTCTAGAAACCAACTTTTCCTTCTCCGGTCAATGTTATCACCAACTTAAAGGGGCCCCTATGGGGTCGCCCATATCCGGCTTCCTGGCCGAAGCTGTAATTCAGAAATTATAAACGATAGCTCTGATGAAGAAAGCTATACGGCAGAAATGAACTACCTCCTTAACTTTTTCTCTAAAAATGGATACCCGCGTGACTTCGTGTATCGATGCCTGACGCGGCAAAAATCCAAAGAGAAAGGTATTTCAAACAGCACGACCACCCAGGCATCCAAAACAATGACCTGCTGAGCTCTCCCATCCGTGAAAAATATATCAGAGCTTGTCAAAAGACAGCTGAGAAAACACCATATACAAGTAGCACACCACCCTACATCTACTATATGCTCAAAGCTTGTACATCCTAAGGACAGGGTAAGCTACCTTGATAAAAAAGGTGTTGTCTATAAAGTCCCATGTTCCAGTTGTAATGCCGTTTATTGTGGGCAAACTGGCAAATCTGTCTCAGCCCGCCTATACGAACATTAATTAGCGGTTAGAAGACGATACCATTTATCCCAAGTGGGTATGCATACACTGGAAGCAGGGCATACATTTGCATGGCAGAAAACACGGATTGTTGGCACCTACCGAACCAGAAAAGGTCGTGAATTCCTGGAAGTAATGCACTCAGGTGAGGCATGCATCAACCGGCATCTCGATTTGGATGCCGCATACAAACGTTGAATACCTCCGGCGATGGAAGTTTGTTTGCTTCCGGAACATCAGGACAATTAACTCATGGTTCCTGTGATCGTCTAACCTGTTCACATTTATAAAATTAAGTATGCACCATCTGCAGCTGATCGAGATTGCGCTGAATTCGATCGCATCGTTAAATTCCGCTTCAATCGTACGTATGGCCCGTTTACTTACTCTTTGACGAAAGTGCACCCAAGCTAATAAGATGTCACACTGACTGAATAAGCCTAGAAGAAAACTAGCAAACGGATCCCTAACCTGTGGTACGCTAAAATATATGAAAGTAAAGGAGCCACTCTGCTCTGCCTTTTTTGAAGGAATGTTAATTATTTTATTTTCGATGACTCCGTGGGGCCGGTATCGGAGTTCACTTTTAAGTTGGCGGGTTGCATAAATTAGGGCGTGCAGGGTACGTATTTAGGTCATGTGTGCCGCTCGTAGCCATGCTGTTGGAGCCACTGCACCATAGCCCACCTCCAGTCGTCTTGCTATCGGAGTCTGGCTGATGAGGAAGGACGGTGCGCTAGATGCTGTGCAAGTATACCAGCAGCATAGACTAATTCAAGCGCAAGTCACCGGTGCTGCTTCTACTTCGTGGGACACACTGCGGACGGCCATGTGCTCGCAACGACCGAACTCTCTCGGAAACAGTGCACCCATCCTTCCATAAAATTAAACTAAAACTGGGGAAGATGGTGGTCGGCGATAACAATAGCAACAAGAACAATAGCGATAACAAAAACCCTTACTAGTGAAAATTAGGGGCAGAGAACGAAAATATT
The DNA here is from genome assembly GCA_017591395.1 of Schistocephalus solidus. NCBI lineage: Eukaryota > Metazoa > Platyhelminthes > Cestoda > Diphyllobothriidea > Diphyllobothriidae > Schistocephalus > Schistocephalus solidus. The sequence continues at coordinate 27,233 of WEDG01004817.1, read as the reverse complement.
TATCAAAGTAGCATACAACGATGTTAATACTCATTAAGGAATAGTCAAGGTTGTACAAAATATGCAAGCAATAGCTCAAGGATGGAGGAGGAGGAGCAAACTCTGCCCGGTCCTAAAGTAAGACAGCGGAGGAAAACTCAACGTCGCTCACGTTAAACAATCAGGCAGCCGTCTTTGGTACGGGAGTTAGGCTATGACTAAAATGGCTACAAAGAACATGGACTCTGACCAAGTGAAGCATTCAAATACTGATGTGAAGCGCAAAAAGCAGTACCAGCAGATGGAGAGCTACAAAATTGGTGTCAGCAAAGCTATCTGAGGGAAAACAGTAAAAGTGTTATCATTTACACTGAAAATGGATGGGTGATTGGATTACTATAGTGTACAGGACCAAGAACGTCCGAGGGAGCGTAGCTCTATGGTTCTATCTGACCTTTGACAACAAGCCCGGAAGAAAATCAAAGGGCCAAATTAATAAAGACCGCACAGAGGAACCCGTCGTTTTGGGTCAATGTAAAGTAAATGTTCTCTATTTTTCAAGCTGAGTCATTCCAAGAGGATAATCAACCGTAGAAATTAGGAGCAAAATGTGAGGATTAAGTGCGTCAGTAACGCTGTTTATTGATAAAAACCTATATGAGGAGGTTGCGGTGACTATGTGCGAGCCGCATTATGGCGAGGGAGACGTGCGAAACATCTATATAACTCGATCCTTTTCCAAATCAATCGGGTTAAATTGTGAGACTGGAAACGGGCTGACGCAGTATCTGATCGAGTGCCGAATTCCGTCTGCGCATGTTGATTCCTTCACTTCACAATATCCAAATTTCAGGTAAGAGATGCTTCAAGGTCACACAAGGAAATAGACATGTCCATTTGACTAATAGACCATAGGACACAAACACAACGTCAGCTGGTAAGTTTTCATGCCAAGATTCGAAGGCCGGTGCGATAGCTCGAAAACGCATGAGGTCTATTAATTCAGCATGGTGGTGCAGGATCAGTTTCCTTTCACTCTCTTTCATAAAAAACGTTAACACGTTGTAGACAACATCGACAATTACCGGCTTTAAAGTAAGCAGTTCCAATGACATGACCACACGATCCTGGTACAGTCTACTGAATAAGATCCACAATAAGGGAGAAAAGCAGAGAGTAGAACCACCAGTTGATGCAACGCACCATCGAATGTATATGTTATCCGTTTTCTACTCGGGACTGGCTCACTTGTAGGCTCCTCCTCCCCCTCCTCGCCGTCACATCCCTTCTCGCCTTCTTCTTCCGCCTGTTTTTTCACCACGCTTGTCGCACTTGTCGACGCTGACTTGTTGGGCAGCTCAAGGAAGGCACAAACGGACGAGGAATCCGCCAGTTCAGCAGCATCCATACTCCCGCCACCGGTATTAACTACTAAGCAGGGCCAAATGTCCGTCTTGTTGGTAAAAACAACTGGCGTTTTGAGAGTTTCATCGCTGACCAGTAGTTTTTCCCTCAGAAGCGGTACTTTGGGTAAGAATACCCTCTGCAAAAAGAGGAAACACACGACAGTAATTATGCAGTTTTATGTTTCCCCGTCAAAAAACTGCTGTGAGGTTATCGTGATAAATATACGGGTGTGATGAAACAGCAAGACCGATAGCCTTTTTCCAAGGAGTTCGCCTTCATTGACAGTATGCAGCCCCGAGGAACGTCGTCGAAAGTAAACGCAAGCACAACAGTACACTGACTTTTGATCGAGCATCTCATGTTAATCACTATGTAGAGTGAAACTCTCTACTTGAGTAGTATGCACTATTAAAATTTTTTATTCTTATAAAAACTGAAGCATTTTTTCTAACAAGAGTGCAAAACACCTCATTTTTCATGAGCATTTTGTAGAAAATTACTTCTCAAAACTTTGCCTGGGAAGAAAAGGGCATTTATAATTACAAATTTTTTTATGACAAATGTCCACTTTGAAACACAACCTGCGCCTACCCTAGTTCCTATGGCCCCCAAACTAAACAGTATAAACATTCTCTACAAGAAATTCATGTATTTTTTTCGGGTGCGTGATCGAGCTATTGCGAAGAATAGTCACCAACTCATGTAATTTGCAAAAAAGTTTTTTCACAGCCTCCATTGACTCTGGATGGAGTGTGGACAAAGGATACGTCACCTATATAATGAGGGCTTCACGACAACGATTCACATAGACATTTAAAGAAAAGCAAATCCAACATACCACCATTAATAATGCAATTTAACATCCTGTTGTATTCCAATTAATGTTCCAGTCACATCTGACTAGTAGTTTATACTTCAGGCATAATTGGGGAATTAAATTACCGTTTTATCGAATCCAGCAAAAACTCCACACAGGTCAGTCCTTACAAAATAAAATTCTTAAGTGAAAAAGGCCTATAACTAACTGGGAAATAATTCTGAGGAACTTCGACATAGCGTTTGCAAGTAGTAACTTGTACTTGTTACGGCTGCGATCACGCCTGATCTAGCCAGCCTCGATGATATCGCGGATTGCACCTCTCCACGCGTTACGATCCGCGGCAGCAGACCTGGACAGCTCAATCCATTCTCTTCGCCAACGACGGACACCGAATACCAAAGACCAGAGAACAACTTCCATGTCCTGACGAACTGTGTCGAGCCAGATTTTGAGCTGCCCCCATTCGATGCCTCTAATTGGGCAGTGGAGCCGGAGCATGCGCAGTAACACTGAGGTGGGCAAATAATAACGTGCTCAAACCACCCCAGTCATCGTTCTTGGATGGTTTTGGATATTCTTGCGATATTTTGGCATCGAGTGCGGATTGGCCCATTTGAGACGAAGTATGTGTAATTTACTCAGATGATGGTCCTCAAGCAGTGGTGGTAAAATACCTCCCATTTTCGCTCGCCTTCCACGCGTATAGCCCAGTATTCACAGAGCTAGAGAAGGACAGACCGGACTGACGCACGGTACACGCCAATCTTTGTGGCGATAGAAATGTCGCACCGCGTCCGTAGGCACTTTCTAAGGGTTGGGAAAACCGACGAGCAGCGTCGATTAGGGAGACAATGCAAGCAGTAACCTTCCAGATGCATCGAATAAAAGAAGTGTGTGGCTGCAGATGGAACGCCTTTCTCCAGCTGACATCCACGACACGGCGCCGTAAGAACCATGCAATCACCGCTTCGGGCTAGGCCAGGAACAAGTGTTAGTCAGTCCATTGATTGTCCACAGGTGAGACTGACAAGCTCTCACGAGCTACCCACGCTCTCTCCCACGTGAGGGCTTGTCGGCAGGCAACGCGACCTGCTCCCTATGATTTCACTTTAGCAAGGCTGTAAAAAATAAATCCCCTGATACTGGTATTTCCTTGATCGCCTGAAAAGTAAGGCGATGCATATGAAGCACAGCTGCTGCTACGTATCTTGCTCTAACAGAAGAACAAAAAGGTCGAATAACGGCGCTGAGGACGTAAGTACCCGAACCGACGTCTAGCACGAGGTCTTAACAAAAAGTTGCATAGAGTTCCGTCTCTTAAACTCCTGTGAGGGTTTAATAGCTGGGAAATTAGCATGTTCCGGATACCTAAACCGACCTTATTCCCCTTTTCAACGCCGTTAAAATCGAAGTGAAAGCTTAAACATACGATAGTGGCGAAGCCAAGAGAGTATTCATGTCGGAGGGCTGAGTGTGTCTGTTGGCTTAGCTGCCGGTCTCTTAGAAAGGTGGCAGGCAATGGAATGGAAAGACCTTCAGCGAAAACTACGTGTATGATAAGCAAACTCTCGGAGGACTGGCCGCGGACCATTAAGAGGTCATGCCTTAGGGTGTTGCTGATCAACCGAGCTATAAACGTATTAGATGCCGAATGTTGTCCATCACCAAATAAGGGTGCCCGGCCTTCCGTCAATCTGGGAACCTTAAACTGGTGGGGTAAGAGAGGCCGGAAAGGACGCGAACTCGTGAATGCAAGCAGTACGGGAAGTCATCCCTTGCTTCGCCTGCCTCACACAACCAGTGTCCGCACAGGGGCTTCGCATCGAAGTAATAGTCTATTCTCCTTGACCGTTGTACTGCGGTCATTCGAGAGTCGTAAAACGCTTTCACCTTCGAGGTTCCCTAGTAGGAAGAACTGAAGAGCTTTAATGTATCGAGCAAAACGGCAAACAGGCGGGGCCTGGAAGAACAGCGACCCGTAGCGCCCCCAAACGATTTAAAAGCAACAAAACTGGTCATAACAGGATGTGTGGTGGCACGATACGGACCTAAGAGGGGACTCAATCGCTGAAGTCAATTTTTTGTCGCGAAATTCGAAAGTCACAAGCTCTTGAAAACTTCATTGTTGAGAAAACCAGTTTGTATTTTAGGAAAACATACACAAATGTAGGTTTTTCAATTTAAAAGTTTATGAAATAATGGCAATTTTTTGTCAGGTTTGATTCTTATAGCGTTTTCTCGGCACAAAAAGACTGAAAGACAGGAAACTCCGGCGTTACATGACCTTGGAAGGGGGAATTGGTTAAGCTCTACATTCAAGAGAGGGATTTGCAAGTCTCAGCTGTAATGCCTTACTGCTGAAGAGCACTTCATTCGAGGTCTGCACATTTAAAACCGAGCCAAAATGCTTACTTGTCAAATAAAAAAGAAAAGGACAGCCCAGAGCGTAACGTGAAAATATACAGAAGGGTCATTCTGCATCACAAATTTGATATATTATAAACTTCAGAAACGACCTGAGTCTCCTACACATATTTGGCACGCCGGGAGTACTGTTGATAGCTAGAGAAGTAGTGTTTCTTTTTACAAGAAGCTCATTGCACGGTTGCCTTCTGAAATGTCCTTCAGGTAGCTTTTCGATAAGCAAGCACTACGATGCGGCAAATGTATTACTCCGCCCTACAACTCCGCTATGGCAACAAACTACGCGATGTGAAGTCGCCAGCCACGGCAGTAAAGATTTGAAGTCTAACAGCCGTCACAAGAACCCACGAACACCTCGACCTGTGGCGGTAGCTGAGGATGTCTGCAGGAAATTAGCACTTGTCGTCCCAGATCGCACCATCGGACAAAACAGACCCGCGTGACCCACAAGTAAAGCTCAGCGTTTTTGTACAGATTGAAAAACGGACTCCTGCGAGCTGATGACTTGCAAAGGCTACCCATCTCCACGGCTGAAGTCTACGAGGCGTGTTATGAACAAACTAATGCGAACGCATCGATGAAGGAGAAACATATCGTCGCGTGTATCTAAAACAGCATGCAGCAGTTCGTCTCACGTAGTGTTGCCCAAAATTTCGAAATATTTTTTTATAGGAAAGGATAAATGAGGCGGGGTTGTGATACAGAAGGGTGCAGCATAATCCGAAGATATGTCAGTCCCGAGAGGATACCGGCTTTTAAAAGAGCTTCGTTAAGGCAGCCTGCGAAAACTATACGCGGTAAAAAAAGGCTACTTAAGTGGCAAGTATTTTTCTAATTAGCTTTCCGTGTCTTATAGATTAAAATATATTTTGCAGAAAATATTATATTTTTGTACCCATATGGTTGGAATGACCGCCTTCTTAAAGTTTATACTTGAGAAAGGAGTTCTTCGGGTTTAAAAAGTCCGTAATTGTGAAGTCTTTTCAGACCATGAACTCCCCATTCATACAGCGTCCTATCTGTTCGTTTATTAATGTCACTTATAAAGTAAACAATATGATTCCAGTGCATTGAAAATTTTTACGAGTCATGTATAACCTATTACTAATAGCGTAGAGAACTCTATAAGTTGCCTTACAAGGAAAGTAGACAGCACGCGGCTTAGAAACCCATCCCGTAAGTGCAACTGCAGCTCAGATTAAAAAGTATTTTAAAACAAAGATGACCCTTCTTTAGCGTTTTACGAAGGCGTAAGCTGCTATCCAATGAGTACAAGAAAAACAGATTTTCATTCATTCATGTGACCCGCTTATGGAAAGCTGGGCGAGTCAAATTAATTATTCAAATTTGTCAAAACCCCTAATTATTTTCGTTCATGTTTCTAGAGTAAAATATATTTGTATGCATAGGGGCACAGAAAATCGAAGTGAAGGAGGCATAATACCTACGTAGTCATTTTTGCAAACGGCCGGAAAGAAGCTCAGTCAAAAGGCGGTGTGACTGAAATTTCTTAGGAATGTGCAGCACGATAATCGATATTTCGATCCCACCTAAGCAAACCCTCCTAGTGGTCAACCAATTTTAGGATTTCTATTAAAATTTCTTGAGACACGCCAGTTACTGTATTCCCTGTCGACAGGTCAAGGGCTAAAGCTCGCGTCTTTGGTCTTTGGCTAGGTCGCGTGCCCCCGAAGCTGAAAAATAGCTGCTGTGGTCACAACTTGCCGAAGGGATGAGAGGGGGAACATGCGAGCTCGCCGACGATGGGCAAGAGCAGAAACACATCTAATCGGCGTAGAGGTACAATAAACTGGACGATTTTAACTATCCAGATGGAAAAACCGAGGTAGTTATTAATCGACAACAGGGCTAGTAAGGTTGAAGGAGTTAGCGGAAAATTATCCCAAAGGAGTTCGTGCAAGTAAGTCTGTTAATGCTACTGTACCTTTGGATGATGCATTCAGAAAGGGTGAAAATCGGCATTGCTTTTTGTAAAAAGAATTTTGAAATTCAAAGATGGCCATAAAGATTAATAAAATTGGCGACGCACACAACAATAGACAGCATGGAAGAAGAATCAAAATCAAAACGTACTCGTTCTCGAGAAGAAGGTATCCGGGGCTTCGGTTTCAAATGGCCGCACGAAATTTTGAACCTCCAAAGAATTGGCAGTTATAGCTGGAAGGGTGCGTGACCCCACGGACCTACTAGGCTTAGGATCCTTCGGCTGATTTTCTTCGGTCGAGGCCTACAAGCGGGAAGAGCATACATAAGACTGATGAGGAGCAGTCCTGCGATAAATGTTGTCGACTGCAAGCCCTGGGTAAAGGCAGAAAAAAAACATTTAAGAAGTCAAGTTTGGCGAACGTACGCTTTTAATTATGCATCATCAGGCCTTGGCTATCATCGCTGAACTTGAGCAAAAAAAACCCGTTTATAGACCTTCAGTTTAGGCAAAGAAAAATCAAAGGGGGTTCCGTTCAATATTGCCCTATAGTTAAACTGGTTGTAACAGTCAATTGGGAGCGGATATCAATTGCGCAAAACAATATTAAGCACCTTGATGGCTTCAGAGAGAAAGATTGTTTTTTAAAACATTGACTAAAAAAGGAATCGAACAGAACAATCTCCTCAGCCAGAAATTGTGCTCTCAATGAAGGCCCAAAGAACTGGTTCTGGAGGCTGCAGGAAGATGAATACCTTCCGAAAAAACATAACAGGCAGTCTGCCCTTTGAGAGGGGAACAGTGCTATCTGCAGACATGTAAAATACATCTGATTATACCTCAACACTGTAAATCTAGGCATGCCGATCAACTTGCGCATCCAAATTAATACACCGCTTAATATTTAGAGGTCATTTATATAAGTCGCTTTTAGACAAACAGCCCGAAGGTTTATATTTAGAGATACTGATGCCGCGGTGGAAGTGGAGACGAGGGAAGAAAGAAGGGAGGAGAAAGGTAAAAATGAGGAAGAGGACGCAATCGATCATCGCCTTCAATTTATTGGTTACCATAATCTAAAGCCGACCTCATGAAAGCGGAATGGTAAGCCGCGTCCAGTACAGTTTGGCTCCAAAAAACCTTAGGTATCTAGGACTATGATAACCTTTCAAACCAAGATAATGAAGAAATCTAGAATATAATAATCGCACACAAATTGCCTTGTGGGGAAAAAGAATTGCACTTCGTCGTTCCCATTCCCTCTGACTTGATTCAGGGAGCAAGACTGCACGACAGGGTAAGTAGCAACGGGATCTTGATGAGAAGAGGTACTGAGCTGCCTTAATTGACTCCGACTCCGTGTATTGGGATAATCACTGACTACTATTTAATAAGTGCAATATATGCCAGGATAGTTTGATTATCCAGCAGTTTGCCTGTCGAACTTGACAAGGGGCAACATAATCGCGGTGGGAGTAGACGTGACGCACGCACGAATTGGAGGATAGCACGTGAGCCACACCAATTTCGCCCCACACTGTACACGCCCATCGTGCTACAAAACGCATTGGTGATGGTCCTGGCTGCAAAGAATGACCCAGCATAAATAATAATCTGTACACGCCTCCATGCGGTTGGTCCACTTCCCAGCACCTAACTCCGTTTCAAACAGAAAAAGCTTCAGTCGCTGAAGAAAAACCAGCTATCGTCATCTAATTTTGTTCGCCAGTTAAAAGAGTGTGATCGCTGCGAACAGCACAACCTCTTGGCGCCTCTAGGGCAGATGAGGTTGGAAAATGGAAGTAACATATCGTGTAGGTGGGCTGGACCCAGTGTGTAGCTGTCTACCTACCAGGGGTACTACTCTTCACTGGACCGTTCAGTAATTCTGAAGTTAGACTCCAAGCTTCACTGCACACACACGCACAGCATGCGCCCAGTTCCTGAACACCTAACAAGCATATGTGATTAACAGAGTAGCCAGATTGAAAAAGGTAAATCTACGGTTAGTTTTGGATACGGAACGGCGTGAACGACAGAACAAAAAACCGGCCGATAGTACCAACATCGGTTTTCTTTGTGTGCACAAGGCGCTGATGAGCAAAAGGGCGGCTGAAATATGGCCGTAAAAAAGCGTCGGATCAGTTATTTGTCGGATCCCATGCTATTACATGTATGGCGCGCTGCCTCAGAAAGGCACTGTGACTTCGTCAGCTACATAAACAAAACCGGCATTTGTAGGATTCTAACAAAATGCGTAGACGGGAAGAGGCTGAACTACGAGCGAGGGGGAGGAGGTACGTGGAATCAAATGTCGCTAACCGTGGTGTTAAGGATGCTCTCCGGTTCGATGCCCTGACGGGCCTCAGCGACGGTGGGTTCGGGGTGCGAGTCATCTGTTGTAGTAACAGTGGGACCTAGAAATCGCGGGGAATCAGCGACAATTTCCAGCGGCTGCGATGTCGGAGGAGGCGAAGGAACCAGGGAAAGAAGGGAACCATGCACAAAGGGAGTGGTCACTAGGGGCAGTGGTGGTGGCATCGAAAGTTCAACTGCCGGGTGTTGAGTGGAGGCAGGTGCGGATGAAGGCAGGGGGGTCGGACTGGGAAACTCATCTGCGGAAATAGGCATATCATAATAGAAACAGAGTAAGTAAGACCATTAAAGGCGGTTCAACACACTTTGCTGTTGGTCAAACTTGCATAATTTATACATTACCTGAAAGATCACTGTCCTATCACCTCATTACATTCCCAAGTTAGGATAAAAAAACTCCATGACACAATTATGTGGGAACCAAACAGTACTAAAAATCAATCCGGGACATTGACCTGTTTCAACCTTCCTTCCAAATGTCATCATCAAGATTTCATAAAGTACCAGTTGGCGCATCCGATGGCTCATCGGTGGAAGTTTTAAAAACAGTTTTGCAAAGACTACATGTTTCAACCAAACTTGATGGCCTTTATAGTGCGTTAATGCCCGATTTGTGAGGACAAGCGAGGTTTGCAGACTGCTTTTGAATTCATTTTTAACAAGTTGGTAACTCACAAAGGACTTCGATCTAGTCGTATTTGCCGACCCTTGTTAGAAAAACTGTAATAGTCCCTTCTTATTTCAAAACTGAGTTACATCTTGAAGAAAACTTACCAAAAGAATCCCGCTAATGAAGCTATCTACCTGCTATAGGCAGATTTCTAGCTGGTCAACGATTTCACGGATGACGGACATTGGAGCAAACTTCGGCTGGTTTCTGATGTCAATTAGTCAGGCTTTTGGGCGTAACCGATAAGCAGTCCTGTCTCATAAAATATCACAAGGTCGTACGAAGTTGCCACGACGCTACGAGCAAGAAAACTCTTATATCAGTTACCTCTGTCAGTGCTGTATTGCGGACTGGCAATTTATCCAGCTGCCTGGCTAATTAGTATGGAAGGCATTTGAAATTACGCCCAAAACCTCTGCCATGATATAAAAAAATGGAATCACCCTTCCTGATTCCTGTAACCGAGATGTGTTAAACTGCGCTGGTCAGAAGGTAATAAGTATGCAAATTAGTATATTTGTAAGTAAGCGTTGAATATCAACAGCTCGAATTTTGAAATCGATTCATAGAGAGACGGAGAGAATGCATGAAAATAGTTATCCAACGCTCATAAGCGATTGTTCGAGTGATCTAGCTCCCACGCGTACAGCGGTCTTTAACCGCCACGCCTGAATTATTTTAATGCTTGAAACTGATGGGTAAACATGTCATGAGAAAGGAAAGTCAGGACGCACGGAAAATCTGCAATAAGAGCAAAATAGCTGTGTATATTTGACTTCGTATAAAAATGGCACAAACTGAGGAGTTGTATAAAGTAATCTAACTACTGTTTTACTAAGCACTTGATGCAGCTGAATAGAAAACCATTCATTAACTGTACATACAATCGGGGTGCAATTTGGAAGCGACGGGTGTCACTGCAAGAGGACAGGGCTCGGAGGCGGCCCTTTGAACACATGGGGAGGAGGATATGTTGCTGGAGGACACAGGCTGGACAGCCAGACGGTGAGCTGATTGAGCTATGCCCAGGAAGGGAATCTCAGAGCCGTTAGCCATAACATAGCTCATAGGTGCAACGGAGTCTGTTACATCTGCAAAATAAAAAGGAACTTTTGGCAATTTCGAAAGAAGTTATAAAACGATGATTGAAGACGACGGTCTTAACGTAAGGGCCTGGCTTTAGGTTAAAGGTTCGAAGGTTCCAAGAGGTTGCTGACTTGTGGAGTACCCGGGCCCCCCAAAGCACGCACGCTTTCATCTCCGAGGATGGACTCCAGTAAGAGCTCGAAAGCGCAGACAAATAAAGCCATGATTCTGGCAAGCGAAGAGCCGTCTTCGTTTTAACTTACGCATGTAAATAAATCAGCGAACAGCAAGGTTACTTACTTAATGACATGGGCGTGGTTCTCGCAATTTTTATGATCACGAGCACCCTCGCTAACCTACGAGGCGAGCCTTTTCGTGCATCATGCAAAACACGAAGATAAAATCTCAAATACGCCAAAGTCCCGTCAGTACCCCTCGTTAGTTGGTCACATGTGCGTTTAAAATGTTAGCTAGGGCGTATTTCAACGCCAAGGTAACGGGCTAATCGCTAGTAGATAGGACCGCAGAACCGTCGTTACATAACCCCCGTTTGTCTGAATGCATGGTATGCTTTGGATCAACAGAAGATGCGACCATTTAAAAACCTTCTTGTGAGCCTGCAGTATTATGGTCCACGGGAAGCTTGTGCCTAAAATAACCTAGGCACTTACATCCGCGTCAACAGCAACATCCATAATGCCATGCTCAGTGGAAGTGCGCTGTATACTAAGTGTCCAATGCAGGAGTTTAGCTGGCAAGTACCAGTCTCTGAGGAAGGTAAACCTTGTAAAGAAGTTGGAACTTAAGACGCGCTTAGGTAAACACTTGGTGAATTAAATTTGGACAAAACTGGCAACCAACAGAGTTGTCAAAGTCGTATTTGAGGAAAGAAATGACGAAAAACCGCCAGTCAATCGATGATGATGACGATGGTGATTACTAGAACCCGTGTCCATCGTGATTACCGCTAGGAAAAAAACAACGAAATTTTTTTCGCTGTGATCTGCTACCTGGCCGATTCGGTCTGCCATAGGCGAGTCCGATCAACAGACATGTAAATAGGCTAACGATTTAAACACATCCGGGCGACTACGGCAACGCTGCAAACTACGTTTAGCCGGCCAGATGGAATTTTCGCCTACGAATGCATGAAAACATTACTATGTGTGTGTGTCCCCTAAACGGGCCACGTTGTAGATGCGTTGGACCAACACGGGGGCCACATCAGGACAGGGCAGGCTTTATTCGGGTTGCGCTCCCATAACAATTACCGAACATGGGGGGGGGGTATGGCGGCTAGGGCTTAGGGTCCCTGGCCACGCCAGCCACCTGCGCCCTTTCCCATCTTCGGTCTTCTTGACTCTGTCATGACACCGGGCTCAGGCGGGAAGGAGGAGAGAGTGCGGTAGCTGCAGTGCAAGTCGAATATCCCTTTAAACTAAATTCCGTGCAAGCCATCGTACCTGCACCACCTTGCTGTGGAGCGTACGGTGGATCTCGTCGAAATCGACGGTCAAACGATCGTGTGCGTGTAGTTGGTTCTTTACGAGCGGCCTCCATAAAGAGAAGTCCCAAAGATTATGAAAGCGGGCAAGAACGTGGACCACTTAAATACGCGGGAGTGGAATGACCAAATTTTCAACTTTGGCCAACCAAAACCATCCGGCTTCTCTGTAGGAATGAACGCATCAGAGTCCTCTTCAGAAAAAAAGGTTTTATAGGCTTGTGCCAGCCTTTCATCATAACCTATAACAGGGTCAACTAGATTATTTTGTTGGGCAGGAAAATATAAATCGTGAGTGACACGACTTCTCGATCAGAAAGAAGCACGGATGCGGCGAGGTTTATAGAGGGGAGAGGGGAAGTTGTCACGTTTATCTACTTGGTAGTGGTTGGTTTCATGTTAATACTGGGCAATAGGGTGAACGTTCCCGACCACAGAAGTAGTGGACACTAAAGAGGTCAGATGGAACTCCATGTTTATACTGGTCTACATATAAATGACATGTAGAGGATAAATGACGGTGCAGGAAAGTTTGAAAACAAAGGTGGCGGCAGAACGAGTGAAGTAAAACCGATTGCCATGGCACAGTGTCGAAACGAGGCAAGTCGCCAGTTCGCCTCTTACCTAAAGTGATTCGGGTGGTTCGGCAACTGCTCGGCAGGCATTCGGTGGTGCTCATGCAAAACAACGACCGATCACTCGGAATATCAAAACGGAAAATTCACTGAGTTGAGTTACAGGCAGTTCAGACTGACGTTTCGATAGTTAATATGGCGGGGAGGTGATTCCCTACCCCGTGTTTGTCTATTCTCTATGGTCGACGGTAGACAAGGTATGTTTACAGCAATGCAACAGCAGCAGAACTTCTGTTCGAACCACTATACATTAAGTATTAGGCTTCCAGTGGATAGGGGGGATTACTTCTGCTGAAATTATTTGCCTAGACTTTTCGAGATGACTGAAAACTTCGTTTGCCTTCGTCGAGTCAGCCAGGGACTTGTCGTACTTGCATCGCAGAAAGAACCGAATATGAGATTATGTATAAAATTGGAAGGTGCCCAGTTTGACTATCCTCGTCATCATTATTATAACCTACATACGGTGACAGCGTTGATACCATCCATCTTCGGCATACAAAGCAACTAGCGTGAGGACCAGGAGCTCGACTACACGTGACAGGTGAAAAGAGACATGCAAGAACACTGTGTTACCAAGGGATAAAAACGACATGGTCAGATGCAAAATCCAATCGTCAATCAATCTGTTAGATTGCACACAAGAGCGCGGGGACAGAGCACTGCCATCGGAACCTGTGTGAAAAGAGGGTGTTGTGGATTAAAGCAAACGGGGACGGACTGTGCGTGCGTGGGCTGCCATAGAAACGGCCCGTAAAGGCACTGACCACGTGGACCAAAGGAAGTATGAATAGGCAGCTGTCCATGGGGCGCAAAAAAAACATGTGATGGAGGGGGGATGAAGGCGAGCCCGCTAGCGTTGGAACTCTGCGCGTAATCATGACATCAAGACAGCAGATGCGGCGAAACGCTGGAAAAAGGTAACCAACTGCACGGTAAAGCCGACAAATCAGCAAATACACTCATATCCAGCAACCCTTCAACTTAACCACCGGGTGTTGTACCTGACGCAACAACCGTCCTCTACAGAGAATGAGGGCAAAAGCAAGATTTGACCGGTGTTGTTTCGGTCTAGAGGATCAGAGGCGTAAGGCAGTGCCTGACGGAGGAAAGTTTGGGGAGCGTAACGTAATCAACCCAAAACATGCTGAGAAAGACAGTAGCTGACCACTTTCAGAAAGAAAGAAGTGGGGAAACAGAAAACATTTAAGGCCCACTGACACGTAAGTGGGCGGCTTCTAAAAAGGCAGTTTCAAGATTAAGTCAGGCTTGCTCGTGGTTTTCACATAGACAGCATAACATATTCACATAGAACCTCATAAACTGCAGTGGGTTGGGGACGCGAATAAATACCCCCATATTTTATATGGGCTTGCGCTACACTCCGAGCGGGGTACCTATTTCCGAGTGCTAACCTTTAAACCCAGCTCTAACCATCACTCTCAAAATCCTAACCTTAACAATAACCTTCCAAAATAGAACTCTAACACTGAAGTCAACTCGAACTTTAACCATAAGCCCTCCCCTAGGATTGAGCGCACGGCAACCTGCAATACGTGGGTACTTATTCCCGTGCCGTAGCCTGTGGAATTGTCAGTATTAGAGAAGGGGAATGAATCCTATTTGCAGTCATTAGTCAGCCAAAACTCAAATCTCAGGTCAGGTGGACATGAGAGTTGAATCCGAGTCCGCTAAGCCAAAGGTTCTGGCAGTTCGACTGTGTGCTCCACAGCATGATGGGGAAGGTTTGGTAACTTGCGCTGCATCTGCCACACTTACTCTTCCCTCAACCACCTGTGCCCGATGTCAAGGCGGAGTCAAGACGAACGGAGATGAGGTCGGACTGGGTTGGCTAGCGCGACGTGAGCATGCACTTACGTGTGCAAACCGTCCCCGCCTAATGCGCGACATTTGTTATAGGAATGCATCCCGAATAACGCCTGTCATGCCCTGATCTAGTCCTTCTGTTGGTCAAACGCATCTACTACACGGTCCAATTAAACAGCAAATCAAATGCTCTACAACTTGAGCCACCGATCTACGTCGAATCAGATATATTCAGGAACATCCAAAGTTACATACGTGTAATGTTCCACGAACGTGCAATTGGCAATTCTATTTTGCTCTGGAGCTTCAGTCTACAACCCTTTCAGACGACTCCGAATGGCTAAGCAATAAATGATCGATAAGTGCTACTGACGGAAAGAAGAAAGGGTGTAGTGGACCGAAATTTATCCCGCAAACAAGATGAATCTATCTGCAAACGACAACCCTAAGTGACCTTGTAAACTACATCGGACTGGGCTTACTGTGCTAAGTTCCAAGTCAAGTATATGGTTGTCTACGAAGCGAATGAGAAAAGGAAGCTTTATTATGAAATGACCCCACGTATTTACGTGAACAATTCGTCTCAAATGCCTCCTTGAAAAGGCTACCTCCACGTTCTCAAGATGAAACGGCCGTTTTCCCCATGGTGGTAGCCATCCGATCAATAAGTTTATCAGGTGCAATGCGAAGGCTTCGTCTTTCGCTCACCAGGGCTTTCCAGTTAGCCGGAAGTTTAAAACTTGTGGGGGGACCTTTCATTTCACGGTGGGATCTTCCTGTCCTCAATCTGAAGGTAGCCTTGAAGACGGCTGCTAGCCTCAAGACACTCGATTCTATGAGCTGATGAGACGTTTAATTAGAAGTTTGGGGAGAAGGAACCTGCAAAACTAAGGTAAATGCTTCATGGTCCTTAACGCGCGCAGACGCAATCATATGCGCAAGCACTCTTGAACTCCATTTTCGAGGGCGGTTACTGTTTTTCATTACCCACGCCAACACACGCGAGGCAATAGCTGCAAAAAATTAAATGCTGCCAAAAGACGCGATGTTTGCAACCATGGAGAGAGCGAGAGAATGGTAAAAAGGCAGTCTGTGGCATACTTACGCCGGTCTACGTTGCGCAGCACGGCCCAGTTCTACCGAAAAGAGAAAGATCGAATTCGTCGAAGTGCAATTTTATGACGGCAGTTGTCGGTAGAAAGGAAATCGCGATTGGACGAACTGATGAAAAAAACAAGGGACGATTTCGCGAAGTTTATGGAAGTAATTGATGTAGATTTGAGACGTAATAGCGATAGAGAGTTAGATGACTTGGGTGCCCATTTCCAGTTTCGTCGTAATCACCAGTTAGCCATTCCATAATCACATGCTAGGAGCACACGAGGTATGAACCAAAACCTAGGTATTCACTGAGCTTAACCCCCACCTCTTCAGACGGGCTCGCAACCTGTCAATTGTGAGCGGGAGCATACGAAGCAGTCAAGAGCGCCCTAGACCCAACATTAACCGCCAAATTAGCAAATATCTACGTAACTTCCAGCGTATACTGGCACACGTGAAATTCTCTGCGCACATGTCCACAACTGCTTATTTAAATATCTCGAGCAGCAATATTGCAAGAAACGTCAAACTGGACAACGAAATCGTCAATCGGATCTGCAAAGCCAAAGCGGCCGCAACACCTGGTCTGGAAACTCAAACGGCATCCTCAGCAAAAACAAATCGGGGATGAACAGTTTGTCATTTCGAATACGCCGCTGCACGGGGCGCAGACAATGGATGTGTAAGAAGTCCAGGCCTGGAAACTACACCACTCTCATTCTAACTGCCTTTGTAGAATACTGAGGTCGGAGTCCGGCGAAAGTGCCCCAGACACTTCGGTTCAGGAAACAACGGTCACGCTCAGCACCTACGCCATGCTGGAGGAGGTGCAACTATGATGAAGCAGTCACATCCTGAAGATTGCTGACGATAACCTGTCAAAGTGACTGTTCTACGGGGGCTTTGCCAGGCAGGCAAGGCGGACAAAATGGTCGATACAAGTACTGTAAAGCAACCCATGCATTGGGAAGATGTCGGACAGGGTCAGCTATTGTGATGCACTGCTATAAAAACTAGAGCAACAACCATCGGGGCCAACCGAGTAAAAAAAATTTGAAGACGAGGGAATAGGTGAGTAAAACTCTGGTTTAGCGGGCTAAGTTCGCACATGCCTAAAACCTGTCAAGACGTACACAATGTCAACGGACACTTAGAGAGCATAGATTAGTTACGTTTAGGTTCTTTGTATCCACCGCAAAGTCAACATGATCAACCTAAACCTCAAACAACAAAACGTCACTATCATCGACAGCACTACACCTGCGAGTACCGCGGTTGTCCTGAGCATCTCTAAAGTCTCCCCTCTAACGTGTCCTCACTAAAGCACCGAGTTCCGCCCCCGGGTTACCGTGGTCGGACATCTTCGCACACACAGAAAAGGGAACGCCGACAGGGCAGAACACCCAGATCACGTCTTACTTACCCAAGGTCTTGCCCGAAATAGTACTGCCAACTGCAAATTCGGTAAGCAGTTCGCAGGTCGTAGACTGGGTCCAGTTCTCCGCGGTTGTGCACTTATACGGGAAGTTTAATCTTTTTAATGAAAACATACTTTTTACAGCCACCAGCATCTCGATTAAAAATGCTCAAAGGGCTGATCACGTGGAGTGGAGGACAAGCAAGTACGTAGCACTGCAAGTATTTACGTCACTGCAGAAAGTCACATCACCAGTCTGTCGACAGGAATCCACAGGGTACAGCCGCTTGTGAGAAAGATTGCAGTCGACATTGTGGAATTCACCTTCAGGGCAAAGAGATGTATTCATCACAACAAAAAACGTTGACGCACCTGAGCCTACCATGAGGCGCTAAAAGTAGTGGCTGTCAGGGTTTCCAAATGAATGGATAACTCAGTCCTATTCTGGACTGGGTTGGCAAGCTATAATAGCTTTTTAATGTAGTTTTTAACGCTTGTTCACCCATGTGGCATCCGAGACATCCTTATTTTCAACTGGCACATATGTGGTGGAGATCAGACCAGGTGGGGCACGCGTAAATGGGCTGTTTAGCTTTGTTGGTCACTGCTTCTGAGCCCACCTCTGGCCATCTTGACTCTGTCTTCCGCCGTGTGTTGGAGGAGAGCGTGAGGTTGCAGTGTCGAAAAATCTGGTTCAGTACGAGAAACCTTCACGCGTAAATCAGTAACGGTCGAACTAGCGAACGTTTGCGTATGCAGCCGTGTACGGGGGGGGGGGGGTCTCCCGCTGCCAATAAAAGGTTCTGCGGCGGCGGCAGCCATCGGTGCGCTCTAACTTTGCACTGCAGCAGCACCTCCAAGTGGGCTGCGGTGCCGCTGCACAAAACAGAAGGCCACACTGGCTGATGCTGTGCGCTAATCAGACTGCGCCGAACCTGCGTGAGGAACCAGGAACCTCTGGACCTCTTTAGTTTCTGTTCTAAAAGAACACCAACGCAATCAACCAATATAGTTTACTACAAACGTCTTGCGTTTTCTAAAATAGACTTAAGGCATTTTCCTTGGAAAGTACAGCAAAGTAAATTTTACTCTTGGTATTTGCTATGTGGAGTATCATGTGATTCTCAAGGAAAATTTGCAAAGTATGAGTACGTCCAAGAAGTAAGGAGTCAGTGCAATAAATATTATGAAGGCCAGCCCAAACTGTTGTATATTACACCATTGTTGAATGAAATACAAACAATTGAACTACATGCTTTATTCCGAAAAAGGGTGCAATTAGTACCACGATCAACTATCAAAACGATTTTAAGTTTAAAAAAAAGAGAAGCATGGGAGAGTAGACGGATGAAAATGGCAAAATTGCACGGAAAGGTGTTTTTCAGTTTTTTTTGTATGCCACGTGAAGTTGAACAGCAGTCTATGAGCCCACGGAAAATTTACTGGATCAGATGCACCTTGGTTTCTTCAGAATCGTTTTAGAGCAACACCTGGATCCAAATTTGGGTAAAGCATTTTCACTAACAACGATTTCTTGTGTTTGCGCTAGGGTACTTCTTACTATAGTGAAGAGAACCAGAGATGAGAAGGAAAGGACTGCCTTGCACAGCTCGAAATTTGCGGTTACGGTCATTTTATAACTTTAACTACTTAGAACAAAACACCCTATGCAACCACGCATGCGCCGAAATAGGCACAGATAAAATTATACAAGAACAGCATCTGGTACATTTAGAGCGGTGGAATAAGATGTAGAAAACAAAAGGTGCGAAGGGCTACTGACAAGGATGAAGGAGAAGGCTGTGATGATCACTGGTGCGCAATCGCTATCACCATCATCTTCCTTATCAACAACATCGCCATCACCCTCCCCACCATCATTAGCAAACAGCCATACTAAAACCCCTCGAGGGCAGAGTCTAAAGTTTGAACCCGGACACTTTGATCACAGGGCATTCCAGTTAAATACCACAGTAACCGCTGCAGGGAGACCAACGAATACAATCTGAGAATATGTCGGCACAAGTCGGTGAACGATCTCCTGCAATATTAACCGAAATACCGAACGCTGTTTTCGAGTAGGACGGACTACTTAAGTGCAGCATAATCCCAAGACATTTCAGTCAAGCCAGCATACCGGCCCTTGAAGGCACCTCTTCTTGACCACCTGCAAAAGCTGCACCTGGGAAAATGATTACTTAAGTAGCATGTATGTCTTCTGTTATTTTTTGGTGCCCTTATAAATGCAAATATTTTTTTTAAGTTCAGCAATGCTATGCATATGATATATATTTGAATATAATAGAATATTTGATAGAAGATATGCTCAAAAATACCCTTTTGTATTCATTTGATAGTGAGTCACGCCGTCTTCAAATATTACACTCAAATAAACTGTACTTAGCATCTCGATTCGCGAATAATGTATTGTGCCCGATCTGCCATTGCATTGGCGTTCAGGATTTAGCGTCTACGAACCGCATGCTTTCAATGTAAGGAAAAGCAAGCATTCTTCATTGCCATCAAGAAGATACCAGCTAGAACTAACATTTTACAATGAATGCAGACTACGTTGTACAATTCTGAACCAGCAGCGATCGCGTCTCTTTCTTCGCCGTAGACGGGCATATGGAATGGTATTTGAATGGACGTTCGATAGTCTTGAGAAGTCTCCTAGCAACAAACTTTTGAAGCCAAAAGATACCTGTTGTTAAGTATAACAGTTGAAAAAGACGTGATTTCACACCAAATGAGCACAGAAAATAACATCTTTGTACATCTGCTCAGAGGTATATGCTCTCACAGTAATTCATTGGCTGAGGTTCTGTCGGCTGCCACAAGCAATATAAAAATTCAATATTGCAATGTAGTTTACCTTTCGCGGAGAGAGGAGTGGCGGACTGTGCGAAGTGATCGACGGCCTTATCCTGAGGGAAGAACAGCAAACTTTTAAAGGCACGAAAGTGTGAATGATCTTTTGCGGTTTTGTAAGCATTAAGCAACCGAACAGAGGTTTTCGGCGAAAGCAATAAAACGCAAAGATTAAGAACAAGTAAGGGAGTTTCCATGTTGATAAACCAGGTCTGGCGGTCATACTGCAGCCGCCAATCGGGTCATCCTGGACGATAAAAGGCAGTCGGAAAGTCAAGAGTATCTTGTACTGGTTTTCCTGGAGGTCCTCAACTTAACAACTCATGTTCTCGTCAAGTAATGACGCTATACTTATGCGCCAATATATAAGCTATAGGCGCCGACACTCCTGAAACACTAACCGGCTTTTTTTAAAAAAAGCTTACAGATAGAATTAATTAGTTGGAGTTGCAATACTTAGTAGAATAAAACATACTAATTTCTGCATAGTCACATACTGACCTCTGGTGGAGTATCTTCCTAGCCGTCACGAAATATTCCAACCGAGAAAATTACCGCCTCGGTAGTGTGAGTTTTTGGCTTCAAATGACCTTCTTAGAAATGATGCTCAAAACCTTCACTCCTAATACTTATGTAGAAAACGACGCTCTCACTAACTTTCAAAGTTGAAGGAGGTTGTCGCCTCAATTCTCTAAAAGTTCACATCTCGAATAATTTGAAACTAAATTGTAAATTTAGCATTTCGCTGCGGTTTTCGCACCAAGGGCTGCGTGGTCATTCACAGCACAAATTCATATATCTCATGGGTCTAAAAAATGCCCTGATGATGATGATGGTGATGATGATAATAATGATGATGATAATGATGAGGATGAGGATGATGATGATGATTGATGGTGATGATGGTGATGATGATGATGATGATGATGATGATGATGATGATGATGATGATGATGATGATGATGATGATGATGATGATGATGATGATGATGATGATGATGATTATGATTATGATGATGATGATGATGATGATGATGATGATGATGATGATGATGATGATGATGATGATGATGATGATGATGATGATGATGATCCAATATACGCTGCACCATTAATAAACCACGGATATCATACTATATAAAAAGCATATACAAAAAGCCTTGCAAGCGTCTCAAAGACTAGTACATTTATGACTAATTAGAACAAAAGTAAACCTCTATTTTAGAGTCAGAATTTAAAGAGACGATAGCTTATAGAATGTGCATATGAAATGAAACCGCTTTGGGGCGCCCATAACATTATGACTGAATTACATAAGCACTGCAATTCGACGAAAAAATGCGAACACCACTTGAGACGATATATGTTCCTGAGTGTGACTTGTTGTGTTAGGTAGAAAGGTAGTTATTAAAAAGCCTGAATACTACTATTTATCAGTTTTGTGCAAACTATAGGATGCTGTAATAAGCGGATTATATTGATGCAGGCTACTGAAAAGTCCAACCAGTGTGCAAGAAGTTATCCCAAAAAAGGCTTTAGACAAGAGATATAGAGGAGACGGGAAATTTTTGCGACTGTAGCAAAGCTCTAGGAGCATTAAGAACAATATCGACAGGCAGCTTTGGGATTTGGCATTTCAGCCAGTAGGGATAATTTCCCGCGAAAAAAACAACCTAAGCAGCACTATTTACCTCGATTTTTTGAAAGATTTGACAAGATAATTTGTGTTTGTTTTACGGGAGTGAATAATGATGTATTCATCAGACACTTTGGTAGACATTCGTAAGACAGTAACCGAACAAAACAATTTGAAGTGTGTTTCTACACGTACGTTCTCCCGAAGGACCGCAGCGGCTTTCTGCTACATAAAAGCGGCGGTCGCATTGGCTGACAGCGTGTTATAACCCAGCCGGCACGAGTCTGCACATGCGCGTGGTAGGCACCCAAAGGAGAATTTTGCGCTAAGCTAGTCACTATGCCCCATATCATAAGTAGAAAACCGCAATGCTTCGGTACAAAACCGATGCCTCAGTTTAGTGTTCTCCATCTCTGCAAATAAGTGCATTCCTCGTTGTAATAAGTGTTTGATACACTCGAAAAAATCATGGGGTGACAACAGCAGCGAGGTTGAAAGTCATCAGCTGATAGAATACTCCAGCCCTGCTTTATAACGAGTCAGACTGTAATGGCTCCCTGATGTGATTTTTGTGTTCCAGTCAAATAACATAATTACTAAAAAGAGTGGAGCAGGAGGACAAACTAAATACGTCGGCAGAAGTGATCGAGGAGACTGTGCAAAAATCGCAAAAGAACAGGAAGGATGCGAGAACCTCATTATTGGTAAAGTTTAACTCCTCATACAGGTTGCCTTCTCTGTCTCAACTCACGTAGGCAATTAATTAGAAGAGGGCTTAATGAATAAATCGGGCTTCGCGTATACCTGAGTCACGATGGTAGTGCAAAAAACCAACATTAAACGTAAAGTAAATCTTCGGACGTGCGCTATGATCTGGTGTACGAGGACTATTTGCAAAAAAGCTGTCACTGTCGTAAACAGAACTGAATTTAATAAAAATTTCAGATTATCTTTTTATAAAAACAGTTGAAAACCTTGGGAAATGCAGGTTGTTTTGGTGTGTTTTGTTGGCACTTGGAAGTAAAAAAATGCGCTCTTACCAGTGCATTACTCGTGGGTGATTTCAGGGAGCCTTGAAAAATTGAGCCGCCTCGGCCAAGATGTGGTGCTAAACTGTCGGGAGTTTGTGGAGAAGAGTTGTCCGTTTGGTCCTCGGTGCCGGAAACCGAGTGATTGGGAGTTGACTCGGAAATCAACTGGTGCGAGACCCGTCTGCGTTGCTTCTAACAAACACAAAAGATGGGGTGAAAGACAAATTAGAAAATTGAGTAAGCAAGGAGGCAACAGTCAAAATAGCAATTCATTAGTTCACCAAAATCATTTTCGGATCACATCGCCAACAAAGACAAGGGAAACAATAATGGTTATTTTGGCTTATATTGCGTCGTTAGACAGACATAACTTAATCTCGGGTTCAAAGAAACGCAGGTATTTCGCTCTGTGCCCAGGAAATATCCGGTAACGACACGTGGGCAGGTTTGAAGGTCATTTTTGATAGTTGCAAATTAATAGTCTAGTTCATGCTTGCGATAGCAGGCATCTACAGTCTTCATTAGGAAGTTGAATACAGAACATGTCACAGCATTGTCTGTATGGATCACAGGACACGCAACGTGAGCAGGGAATGCGAAAATAGTTAGTAGACTTCAATGGCGGCGATGCCGGGGATTCACAGTTCCGGGTTCCTGGTCTCACGAGCTCACTCGGCAGCATAACAAGAACTTGCATCAATAACAGTCAAGCAACCAAAAACGCTGAATCAACTAGTCACTCAGAAGGACTGGCACAGAATTTCAATGGGGTCGGCAAATTATTGCAACCTTGGGAGTCTCCTTATTCAAGATAAAGAGAAAACCTAGACCCAGTTCGTACGCCTGGCCAAATTAGCAACCTAAACAGCAACAGGTAAGAGTTTCTAATGACAAATGAAGTACAGTAGGCAAAGTGGGTGAACACTTATTGCCTGCACATAGTAGGTTAGTTAAAAATCTCTAACTAAGTGAATCGAACAATAATAATTCTTTTTTACCAATTATGATGCATTTTCAGCGTCTTCTTGAAGGACAAGATTTAAGAAGATATTCAGAAGAGATCTATTCTCACGACATATTGCAATTTACGATCTCGAGATCCGAATCCACGAAAACTACGGACAAATATGGGCAGCTCAGTTAACTGCATATATACCCATATAGTTTAAAAGAAGTAATTAAACAAACTTCACTGAAAAAAATAACTGATTTTGCTAAAATCATTACGACAGGCTTTGGGAAATCGAAGCTTCTCATTACTGCTTAAAATTGAATAGGATGGAAACTTGGGTCAACGCTGGGATTAACAAGGCTACTGTGATGGTGTTGCAACTTGTTACTTCATAAAACAACCAACTAACGCTGGATAGAACTTCAAATATGTAATCTCAGACATAAACAGCGCATTAGTTAATAACCAAAAAACCACACAGTTCCGTCTTCTCAGCGAGAATAAATCAGAAAAATACACAGACAAATCTCGTTACAGTCCGAAAAAAGATTTGAGAGTTTTCGCATAGCAGTCTATAGGAGTAAAGAATGCAAAAAATGAAAACGCTCGCCCTGCGCACAAGCCGCCAGAAATAGTTAAGACAACAGAAGGCCCGAATTTCAAATAAGAATTTGAAAAAGATAAGATTTCGCCTGGCAGACAGCAAATGTAGTGACACACTACTCTGCCAATATTTCGGTCCATCGCAGTGAAAATATTCGGGTTTTTCGGAGTTGTTTATCCCGTGGTCTGGAACACCAAAAGGCACTGGCCATGCATTTATGCAGGTGGCCGAAGTAACTAACGGTAGTTCATAAGCCTCCCATGAAATAATCATGAATAAAAAATAGAAAACTAAAGTTGGGTTTTCGAACAATAGAAAATCCAGTTATGATCTTCCTCAAGAAAAAATTAACCGAATTATAGAAAATGAATCGCGTGGGTTTGTTTCCATGAGTTAGTTTTTAACATGGGCCACTGGTATTTTGTACTGTATTTCGCAAAAATATGATAAAATTTTGGAATAGCTTGCCTTAAGGACTTGTCTGCCGTCCGTTATGTCAGGCGGATGCTTGCTTCGGTTAGCTTCTTCAAGAATTTCATCAAACTTAGTACTAGCGAATTTGTGGACTCGATCTCTGCTGGTGACAACCAACACAGCCACTTTACATTTACAAAGGACGCTGAGTTCATAGGCTTTATTGAACAATCCCACCTTTCTCTTGGCAAAAGTGACCTAAACGAAAAGGTGATAAGCAGATGGATAAATCCTTACCAGAAGGGTTTTAGGATCCAAAATCGGTTTTATTTCAATTTTTCGTCGTCCCATTCGTAGTGATTGTTATAAAAGGCTAAAAACGAATGCTGTCAGTAAAATACCAATTTAATATTTTCGGGAACATTTTCACAAAGATGAATATTTTTCAGAGAAAATCAGTAGCAAAAAGCCGAAAAACTGCATTAAAAAAAACAAGCTGACGTCTCGAAATCTTTCCAAAGACGTTAGATCTAGGGGCTAAAGCAAAGTTAAAAGTGAGCAGGTAATTTAAAAATTTAACAGCAAAGTAAATGTTTAACCTTTCAATTGTACTTAAGAGATTGCCGGTTTCTGACCCTATTTTACGCCGTAATTCGATAGTATAACGAAAGGTTTTCTTTTATAAATACTAGGAATAGAGCACTTTACAAATAAAAGGCCAAGCAACAAGGCCCTAATAGCATAGCAATCGTCTATATAGGCCAAATTTTGAGGTAGAAAAAGAGATTGTGCATATGCCATTGGTTAACCTTGCTTTCTACAGCAAACGTTCCGTTGAGTTTAGTGGCACTTGTCCAAATAGTTAGCTTATAACGAATCATGGACGAACAACACTGTTTCCAAAGGAAAATTTCTGTTTCATTGATTGCGATGCATTTGTCCACATGCTAGACAGATAAAGGCTCTGAAAGTTGGAATTTTAAGCTTAAGAATTGAAGTGACGTCTAATAGTAGCCGAATCGAACAACGTCCAGAACATACAGTAGAGGGTTGGGCGGGTCTTTATCAAAATTGTGTCCGACAGAAATGTAAATCTAGCAGATCTTTTTTACTGTATACGTGATTCTGGCAATACGCAGACCACAAATGGCAACGGACAAGTAGGATGGGACATATCTCCTCGAATCTATAAACCAATTATGATAATGGACTGCTTCAAAACCGTCAAAAAGACTGAAATTAATGCTATCCGCTAGATCGCCGAAGTCTGTACAGTAGACTTTAACGTGGACGGTAAGACAACTGAACATTCTGAATAAGACGGTAAAACAATACTCCGCGATGCTGCAGCCGTGAAAACAGCTATTACGTTGAAATATATAGATAGGAGCCATTTTTTTATGCTGGACAAAACGAATTTCGCTAGAAAATTTCGAATTTCATAAGTAATCACTAAGAGATAATTTGGACCTCAGGCTGAGTTTAAGTATACAAGCAATCACATATGTGATAGGATCACCGGGAAAAGGGCCGACTCAATTAATTAGCACTTTGGTCGACCAAACGCTGTCTTGGTGCAGACAATCTAAGATCTTATAAACATTTAATCCAGGAAAATCATGTCTTAATATTAATCCTGCCTCATTATGAGATAATCGTTCCGTTCGTTCGCATAGCGGTTAAGAAAATGTGATAGAATCTAATGCATTTTAATTTTCAGTAGGACTCAGTGATATTTCAGGTTAGAAAATATTGTATGAAATGTGTGACTTGTCACAAACACAGCAAAAAGAGAAATGTCGGAAAAAACTAAGAATATTTTTAGCTTTAATCATACGAAGAATTAATGCTGCGAAAATTAAATCAGCAAAAAAATTAATTAGTAATAAGAGACCTTTCACGCCACGAAAATGACAAAAAAATATTTTAAAAGTCCCAAAACCTGTTAACCTATAGCTTTTTTAGCTAATTGAAAATAAAATGCCAAGAGACTCGCAGCACCGGCGCTTTCAGTTCGTCCGCCGTAAATTCGGCACAGTAAAGTGTGCTTAACTCATGGTCATACTCGACTAATAACAGTTAATTAAATTATGTATCTTTTTTTCTATATTATTGAAAGTGTGTGATCTTTTGGAAGATGAAAAGCTCAGTATTTTATTCATATTTTTTGCAACCACAAAATGACGGATTTGATAATCCGAACTCAGGAGCTCGAGGTTAATACCACACGACTACTTTTCTGGCAGAATGTACAACTGTTTTCGACCTTTTTACTTATGGCTAGAGCAAGAGTTATGAAAGGAAAGTTTAGGGGTGGAGTGGGCATTCAGTGCTAAGTGAGAATACTTCCACCAAGTGAACGGCTGAAAAGGATTGGATATCGGAATATAAAGATAGAAATATCCCAAGAATTTAAATACACGTTAAAATCCCTGTTTTGTTTGTGGATTGACTTACTCCAGTGCTTTGCTCTACCGAAATACCAGTAAAAGGTGCTCCTGTGTTCAGCCATAATAGCATGCCGATATAGATGC